>JAAXCT010002592.1:0-64912 GCA_012490785.1 Eragrostis nindensis | reverse complement strand
GCATATTCATGTTTGTTAGGCCGAGCCCAGTCTTCTCAGGCCTTTTCTCCTCCAAGAGAAACAATAACCGCAAAAAAAGAAGAAGAAAAGAAATCCCCTCAAAAAAAAAGAAAAAAGAAAAGAAAAAAAAGCAACGGAAAAAACACGAGCGCATCAGTTGCTGCCTGCCGTTTGTTTGTCTGCACTCGCAGGGGGGTCACGCCGTCGTCGTAGCCCTCTTCCACCCCCGTCCAGCCGAAAGCACGCCGCGCCACCGCCCTTGCCGCCCCCGCCCTCTTCTTAAGCGTGCGCTACCCCCTCCCTCCTCGCTCGCTCCGCTTCTACCGCACCGGCGCGCTGCGGGGATCCCATCCGTCCGGGCTCGACTCGATTTCTTCACCGCCTCCGTCGTCGCTGGTGGTAAGGCGGAAGCCCTAGCTTGCTTTCTTGCTCGGATTGATTGGTTTTGATTTTTCGCATTAGAGTTTCGTTCGGCCCCGCTTGTTTGATTCTTTGCCGCGAGCGCTCGAATCGGGAAACTTCTATTCTTGGGGCCGGATTCCTCTCCAATCAGTCTGGCTTGCTGCCGATTCGTCGTTTGCTGCCGGTTCTTGGAGTAGTGGTATCAGTCTATGATTTCCCTTTCCTTTTCAAAAATTGTTTTTGGGGCAGGTGGAGACCCCAAAGTCCACTCCTGGTAATAGTGGCGGTTTTTTTTTTTTTTTTTTTTTGCGAAAGATATAGTGGCGGTATTTTCGGGTCTGGATATACTATGATCCACGCGCTTCTGGAAAGGCTGAAAGCGACGGCAAGTGCTGGGTACACTCACCATCTGAAATGGATAGCCCCAAATGGCCCCTTGAAAGAAAGAAAAATGGGAACTTTGATTGTGCAGTTTGCGTGCTACTAGTACCACGGGTGGGGGGATGTGCACTGGCACCTGCTGAGTGATTGATTGCATGTGGTTGTGCTGGTTGTGTACAAAAACTGCCCCTCTTTACTTTGTGCACTGCTCTGAAGTTTCCATTTATGGCTGACAGTTTGGTGCCTTTTTGTTGCATGTCCTGAAGTGGTGATTGGTGAGGGACGAGATGAGGCAGTGGTTCTGTTGTAACTGCCACTTTGACGACGAGGAGGATGGTCGGGACAAGGAGCAGTCCAAAGCTCAGGGCAATAAGATTGACCGTACGTTTCTAATGTTCGGTGCTTGTCTCTATTACTGTTATTCTTGTGTATTCGGGTGCTGTATGTCAAGTTGAAGGTTAAAAGGAAGCCAAGTTAGTTCTCTCTTTACATGTAGTATAAATTAGGAACTCAGTTGCTCATATTCAGTTTGCATAGTAGCTTATCACAGTTCTAATATAAGTCAGATTATTGTGGATTCACATATGAATAAGGTGGATTAAGATATGATTCCGGACACTAGATAGCAATTCCATCATTGTATTTCTCATATATCAAATTAAAGCACAGCAATCCAAAGGTACCGTCAGAGTTTCTCATATTCATATCAAATGTGCACAGCAAATACACATTGCCTATCAGTGTTTCTGTGCGTGCCATTGTTTAAGTAGACAATTATTTTTGGTCATCAGGCTACGCAAATCATCCCTGTTCTTTTCGAGGATCTAGTTTACACAAAATGCATAATACATACCTTTTATGATTTCCTTGTGTTGTGACAAGCAAGCGCGGTTGTTATTTTGTCTTCTCTCATAAATGATTTTCCCTCTGCCCTATTTAAAGGGACATCTCCTAACTAACAAGCAGTGTTGCAATCCACTTGAAGCACTAATTTGAAATGTTCATGTTAAGTCCTTGTTATTATCTTTTAGCTTACATACTTGTGTCTATTTTATTTTATATTTCAGCCAAGCTGAAGTCTTCAAAACCTCCTGTTAGTCAACCAGAGCCAGAGATCTCCCCTCCTACAATTGATGTCCCTCAGTTGTCGTTGGATGACTTGAAGCAAAAGACTGACAATTTTGGATCAAATGCTCTGATCGGTGAAGGTTCTTACGGACGGGTATATCATGCCACGTTGGATGATGGGAGGCAAGCGGCTGTTAAAAAACTTGATGCATCTGAAAATGAGCCTAATGACGAATTTCTAAAACAGGTGGCTCGAAGCACTGACCATGAATTTTAGCTTCTTACCTTTTCTGTTTGTATTCGGCATACCTTGATGATATTATCAGTAGGATAGAGCATAAAGAAATGAAAAATCTATGTTTCTTACTGCAGGTCTCTCTGGCATCAAAGCTAAAACATGATAATCTTGTTGAGATGTTGGGTTACTGTGTGGAGGGAAATTATCGTATACTGGCATACGAATTTGCAACCATGGGTTCTCTTCATGATGTTTTGCATGGTAAGGTGTCAAGTGTTCAGTATCCGTTTCATGCTGCATGCACATAAAAATATATTCTGTAGGATGTCATGCTCATCTGTCACTGAACTGTATTATATTTCCTTGTACAACAGGAAGAAAAGGCGTTCAAGGTGCTCAGCCTGGGCCTGTGCTTGACTGGATGCAGAGGGTCAAAATTGCTATTGATGCTGCAAAAGGCATAGAATATCTGCATGAGAAGGTTCAGCCTCCAATCATCCATCGGGACATTAGATCAAGCAATGTACTGCTGTTTGAAGATTTCAAAGCGAAAATCGCAGACTTCAATCTCTTAAATCAAGCACCTGATATGGCAGCTCGCCTCCATTCAACCCGTGTGTTGGGAACTTTTGGATATCATGCTCCAGAGTAATTTTCTAATTCAATTTATGTTGCTCAACTGCAGTCTCTCCAGCTCAGTTATAGCTGGCAATTTGATATAGCTCATGAGTGCTGAACTAACTAAACATGATAACATTCTATTGAAAATAAAGAGTTATACCATGGCCTTTATTGATGTTAGCTTAGTGAAGCCTATCTCTAGATTTTGCCCTAAAGATTTGAATTTCTATATAATTTCCTCGTTGAATGAACTAATCTGTGCTCATATTATCTACTGCTATATTCTCCCTTGCCCATCTGGTTGATTCATACGGACTTCTAGCCATCATTTTGTTTTCTTATCTGACTGCTAGTTTCTCAATGAATTAATTAAGTTAGCTTGGATTAAAGTTATCATTATTCGTGGCGGCATTGCAACCATGCCGTTGTCTGTTGAGACAACCTGGCAAGTTTGTACCATTTTTCTTGTCCAGGTCCAAGACCAGCTACACTTGCTCAGATTTCCAGTTCAACATTATCAGCTAATCTTTTTGAGCTAGGAAGCACCCATGCACCTCAACAGATAAAGTTTTGATTTCCCCTTAAATCATGTTGTGAGCCCATGGTATACAGCCTTTGTGACAAGACAATCGCTGTGCCTACCAGTACTCACACTGTAACCATTCTGTGTCACAAAAGTATTAGTACGTTCAGGGGCAGCGCCAGGATATTCTTCCACCCCGTGCTAGACTAGTGAACGTATGATGCGCTAGGAAGATTTTGATTAGGTTGTGATATTTTAAGCAAAAATCCGCAGATATTTACCTAAGATAAACAGGGCCAAGCCCGTGCTGTAGCACCCCCAGCATGGGTTGTGGCTCCACCCCTGAGTACGTGCTGTGGTCACTGGTTACTAGTAACATGGCACGTGGCGCAGCACTTTCCTCTGAAATATAAATTTTGTTCCACACTGGTGCTTTTAATCAAGTGGTAACAATAGTACATGCTAGTAAGCCTAGGGCCACTTTTGTTCCAGACAGTCATTTGTGTACATAGCTGCAGAAGAAGAAATATAGTATTACATGTCAAAGGCATGGACATCATCTTTCCTACAAGGATACATACAAGTACCTTTAAGGCTTGCAAGTATTGCAGATCTGTAACATTACCACACTTCCACTAGACCTGGACCTTGGATAGTTAGATGACCAGTCTTATTTTTAAGGTTGCTTATTTTGTCCTGAATTTACTTGCTGATTATATATCCTATGGAACACTTATAACTACATTGTTTAATAAAGCTGGCATATATAGGCCATTTTATCTAGTTTGTACAGTGTTTGGTATGGATGTCCTGTTGGACTCTAAACCTTGTTGTCTCAGCCTATAAGATGGATATGGCATTGTATGTCGACATATCTATCAGCCTATTTTAACTTTCAGCTGTGTACGATGGTTGGTTATATGTTGTCCCCATATGATTCTTCTTACCCTGGTTATACCCCGCGGGCAATGGCAAATTGGCAATCTATAAGCAATCGGAGTAGGGTTCCCTAAACCGACATAAAATATTAGTTACTAAGTTGACTCTTTACTTATGTTAAATAGTGTATGCATCTAATACACATTTTGGATCCTTGTAGATAAAATCACTTTGCAAATTAATTTTTTTCATATATTTGATCAAAAGTTGTGTTTGTTTTTCTTGATTGCAAAGTTAGCATATCAGGATACACAGATATATCTTTCTTTCATTGTGCAAACCTGTTTGTATTGCTTTTTCTCTGAGTGCTATGAAAAATTTTATTCACCAGACTATTTTAAACACTAAAGTTATGTCATTCCCAATAAAAAACACTAAAGTTATGTCTCCTTTTGCTGTTGATTGATGGTTTTGACTTGACTGCGTTGGTTGATCTCTTCTTAATGTTCATATGGATACAATTTTGTATTCTAATTATTAAAGTGAAAAGTTATGTCTCCTTTTGCTGTTGATTGATGGTTTTGACTTGACTGCATTGGTTGATCTCTTCTTAATGTTCATATGGATACAATTTTGTATTCTAATTATTAAAGTGATGATTGGGTTACAATAGCATATATCTTGCCAGCTCAATGTTTTTCTCGCAACATTGCTGTAAAATAGTACTTGCAACCTATGCGTGAGCTGTTGAATTTTTTTTTTTTTTATGACTGCTTTTCTCACTGCCTCTCTGGTTTGGGCACTATTTGGGACAGATATGCTATGACTGGCCAGCTGACACAGAAGAGCGATGTCTACAGCTTTGGTGTGGTCCTTTTGGAACTTCTGACTGGAAGGAAACCGGTAGATCACACTATGCCTCGTGGACAACAAAGTTTAGTGACTTGGGTGAGTTATTTAACTTACTGCTGGAGAATGGTGCCCTTTTGTTGTTGTTTAAAATTATTTACCTCCTGTGAACTGCTGTACATATAAGTAGTAAAACTGGAACTCCAAAAATTATGGAAAACAGTGGCAGGAGAAAGGGGAAATTCCTTGTCAGCCATAGAATTCGTTTTTCCTTATTAGCCACCTCTTCAAACTTTTATACCTTATTAGCCCTCGCCATCCATCAAATGAGTAAACGGTGAGAAATGGTTGAGGAAAAGACACATTTGCCCCTGCCAGCAGCATGAGAAGTCTATTGTGAACCTGATGGTGTGCTAGCAGACGTGCCTGCTATCCTCGCACCCTCACATGCGGGTCCTCGAGCGCGAGGGCCATGACGCTGCCAGAGTCTGAGGTCCTACACTCGCGAACGCTGCGCAAGAGGTAGGCGATGAAGTCCCAGGAGAAGAAGCGGGATCCGATCAGGTTCGTGAGCCTGTGCAGCACCACCTGCACCGTCAAGTAGTGCAGGGTGCAGCGTCGCCTCCGCTGCCACCGAGCTGTGGGCAAGAGCTCATGGAGGAGGCGCAGGTTGCGCCACATCGCGCGCGCGGCCATGTGCTTGCAAGCGCGAGGTGGCAACGGCAATGGAGCTCAGCTTATTTTGCGAGCAGCGGACTGAGGTGGTCCGAGTGCAGCCGTCGTGCAGCGTGAGGTGGCGACGGCGATGGAGCCCAGCTCATTTTCACATTGCTGGCCTCACCAAAAGCAGCGCACGACCCCACCTGGTGCCGTGACGCCCCTGCTCACCTAGCCTCGGCCTGCTGCCCCTGCTCACCCTCCTGCTGGCCTCCGCTCGCTCCCCTGGCCACGCTCAACGCGTGCCTGCTCGCCCACCCGTTCTGGTTTCGCAGCCCGCTTGGACCCAACCACCCTCCGTGCTGCACCAGGTGCAGCGCTCCCTCTTGATGTGGAGTTGAGGTGTCCAGGGATGGGCCTTTGAGGTTGAGGGAGTTCGGGAGGGGATGCTCGCCGCAAGGACAAAGACAATGTTGTCCTCATCACGAAAGGCACTCAAGTTTCAAGGAAAAAAGGTAGACGGAAGGAAACAGAAGTAACGTGAATGGCTAGTAAGGAAAGAAAGTTAAGATTGATGGCTGATAAGGAAATTAAAAATTCCCGGTGGCTAATAAGGATCCACAAGTTTTTTGAATGGCTGGTTAGGAATTTTCCTCAGGAGAAAGTAGTGTGCTCTCGAGGAAATATAGTTGAGACGAATTTGGCCCAGGACAGTAGGTCGTCAATGTCGCGATGAACATGATACCGAGTATTGCAACTTGATGCAAATTGAAAATTTGAAATCCTGATTGTAATTTGCTGGTCAATACTGGACTGTGTAAACTAGTTATTTATAGGCCACTTGATTGAGTTTATGAAGATATAATAAACGGAAGCAAATCAATCCACTTTCTGGTTTTATCACTCAACCAATTATTATCTATCTTCATCAACCTCACACAGATAATTCAATTTTATGAAATAGTGTGGATTTTCTCTGGTTCTAGATAATAAATGGTTCGAGATTGATGACGGTCCTGTGCCAGGACACTGTCTAGTAGTAAGATCAGAAAAGGCAGGAAGTAATATCTAACTTTATTTGTGTTTTTTTTTCCCTTTCAGGCAACACCAAGATTAAGTGAGGACAAGGTCAAACAATGTGTGGACCCTAGGTTGAAGGGTGAATATCCTCCAAAGGGAGTCGCT
Organism: Eragrostis nindensis; assembly: GCA_012490785.1. Classification (NCBI taxonomy): domain Eukaryota; kingdom Viridiplantae; phylum Streptophyta; class Magnoliopsida; order Poales; family Poaceae; genus Eragrostis; species Eragrostis nindensis. Next base: position 58,109 of record JAAXCT010002592.1, on the reverse strand, counting down.
AAGGTTTCCCTCTGTTTCTTTCCATCTCCTTCATTTTGACCATCATAATGAATAGTGGTGCTGTTATTGACATGATGCCTTGTACCCTTATCCGCAGCTTGCTGCAGTAGCAGCTCTATGCGTGCAGTATGAAGCAGAATTCAGGCCCAACATGAGTATTGTTGTGAAGGCGCTCTCTCCTCTCCTCCAACAAAGGCCTGCACCTGCTGCCTCAGAGCCAGCATCGACACCAGCGAGTTGAGATGTTATATGTGATGGGACATATCGGCATACACCAGCGAGTTGAGATGTTATATGTGATGGGACTTATCGGCATACACCAGCTCGCAATCGGGCAATCAGCATATTCTGTGTAATTGAGAGTATTTTGGATGTTCAGTTTGTGGGTTTTTAATTGGATAGCATACATCCCCCCTGCCATTTTGTGGCGGCTTAGGGTTGCTGCATGAGATTTGTGCTCAGCTGTAGGCTCAAAGTTGTTTCTTTCGTTCTTTGGCCACCTAGGCTTTGCAGAAATATCTGAATTTGATATCTGAGTCACCGATGTGGTTGCTACCATATTTCCGGTGCTGTTCTGTCTGGATGAAATCCTTGTTCTGTTGCGTGTCGAGGCCATGAACATTTTTTTCCTTTTTTTTTTTTTTTTGAAACCACAAGGGCATTTCATTAACCACTAGCTCCAAGCAAATCGCCGGAGACCAAATGAGTTACAAAGTGTGGTGTCTGGCACCAGAACGCACACCCTCCCGCAGGTAGAGCTGTTACACCATGGGCAGCCATGCAATCTGGCACTATTACAGAGTCTAGACAAACTGAGACTGAACAAGATACAAAATGACATGCCATATCTTCTCGAATTCGTCTAAACCTCCCTCCGGTCCTTGAGTCCATGGATATCGTTGGCAGCGCACACCCCAGGTTGGAAGCATCAGTCTGTAGCACAACTCTTGTCATACCCAAGAACGCCGCCCTCCGCAGGCCATACAACGCCGCCAAGGCCTCACCTCAGCATGAAGAACATTCGCTGCTTTTGTGATGTTACCAGCGGCAATGTCCAGCACAGTCCCCGTTTTGTCGCTCACTACACATCCCACCCACCTTTCTGGAATGCAGCATCAACATTCAGCTTGTATATTTCATCCTGTGGTGGAACCCATTTTGGTTGTTGCCTGTTCGTTGGTTGCCCTTCAGGTTTCTTCAGTCGGGCAAAGACCATCAGGTGGAAATCAACAGAGCTGCACACCTCATTTGCAGTTTGTACCCGCTCGCCAGCATGCATTAGCCTTGTTTCTGGCCGTCCACCATCTCCATAACCAGACTACAATTTTTAGCTGCATCGCCCAAAATTTTCTGGGCCACTTCCTTCCCTGAACTGCACTGCATCAGCTCGCACCTCACTTGTTTTTTGAACGATGTATATCGCGTGGTTGGGACAAGGAGCACAAATGCAATGTGGACAACGACGTCTTCCCAAGTCTCACTACATTTTAGCCAGAAGACACTCGGCAGCTAGCTACGGTGTCAGCTACGCGAGAACACCGGTCCGACTGCTCGTCCTTCTCCGACTGCATCTCCACCGCTGCGCCAACACCCGCGCTGCGGAGGCATTGCCCGGCCAACTCGACCTTCAGCAACGACCCGACGGTCGTGCAGGACTTCGTGACCTTCAGCCGGCTTGACAAACCAGCACCACAGGAACGTGCTGTTGATCACCTCCGACGTGGCGCTGATGACGTCGAGATCGATCGACGGCGAGGAAGGTGGTGGAGAACATGTATCCGCCCGGGAGGTGTGAGAGGCTGAGAGCGATGGTGAAGATGTATTGAGTTACATGCATCAACCAACTCACCCAAAGATGGTGAAGATGTATTGAGTTACATGCATCAACCAACTCACCCAAAGATTAAGCTGATGGGAAAGGTGGGCAATTCACTTATACTCCAACAAGATGGCCGCCATATTTTGAGGTCAAGAACGCCATCACCATCAGGGAGATCAAGTGGAGCGCTAGCTGTCGGGTTGTCAACTTAGAACACACTTCGACCAGAACCATAATATAGTATTGGTTGTATTCCCTCTGTTTTTAAAAGATTGTTATTATAGATAGCCTTTGAAACTTTTTACATTCTCACTTTCAAATACATTTATCTTCTGTTTCAACCCTCGTTTTTCCCCCCACCTCTACTTGTTTCATGTACTGATCAGAAAAGCTTTTAGAAACGTAAGAGTACTTTACCATCGAAGCTCAAGACATGCATTTGTAGGATCCGTATTTTCATTTCAGCAGAGATCACAGAACAAAAGATCGATATTGAAGCTAAGGTAGGCGCTAGCATCAAATTACTTGTCTCCACGAAGCGCTGCCTTCAACAGGTGCGTCAGCACCGCGGGGCAGCTTGCCTCCAGGTGCTTGTACCCCTCCGTCTCCAACACAGCGTCAAGATGCCCGGCGATGAAGTCGACGCACTTGGCCTTGAGCTGCGAGCAGCCGTGCTGCTCCGCCAAAGCTAGCGTGGTCGCCGCCGTGCCGACGGTGACGCGGTCGGAGAGCTTCCCTTCGCAGATGAGCTTGAGCCTGTCGAGCCCGTACCTGTCCGCGCCGGCCAGCAGGTGCTGCGCCATGGCCGCAACGGCGTCCTCCTCCTCCTCCCCTTGTGCTCCATCGGCCAGCTCCGGCGCCGTGTCGGTGTAGACGAAGTGGAGCAGGGCCTCGAAGGCCGCCGCGTCCATGTCCTCGACCTCGACCACCGCCGGGGCGGCGGCCTCCTTCATGCCGCCGAACAGCTCGGCGGCGAACACCGGCGACCGCGCGGCGAGCACGGCCCGGTGCGCGGCGAACGTCGACCGGCCGCCGCCGCCGCCGCGCGCGACGACGAACGTGACGTCCGCCCCCGTCCCCTTCCGCCGGAGCTCGCCGAGGTGCCGGTGCAGGTCCGGCGACGGCTCCGCCGCTGCTGCTTCCGGCCGGCTGTCCTCCTCTGCCGGCGGCGGCGGCGCTTGCCGGAGCACGGTGATGACGCACTCCACCGTGTACGCGTCGTCGTTGAGGTAGCCGGACGCTTCCAGCTCATCCCTCGCCGCGAGCACTGCCGGGCCGGAGTAGTAGCTCACCGGGCCGTGGAAGTTGTGCGAGACGCTCTTCTCCGCGGACGGCATCAGCTTCCCCGTCGGATCGACCAGGCGGCAGCTCAGCTTGGCCTTGACGTCCCCGCCGCCTGCGCCGGAGACGAGGACGAGCTTGAGCGTTACCGGGCGGTGGCTGCCGGCCCAGTGATCCTTGGGGCGCAGATGGATCTCCCAGTCGTGGCCGCCGGCGGCCCATCTCCTGGACTTGATGAACTCGCCGTCCTTCATCGCCGCGGTCACCGAGTGGCCTTCCACCTTAAGCAGGAGGGTCCTGGAGCGGCAAACCTCGGTCAGGTTTTGCATGATGTTAGGAGACAAGTCGCTTCTGTTTGTGTGCTGATGGAAGGTTTCGCCATTGGTGCAAATTTATAGAGTCGCTTCTGTTTGTGCTTGCTCGGGAATTGGGGGCAGTAGTAAAAGCGGCGACTGTTCGGGGGGAGAGAGCACCGCCTTCAAAATAAAGTGAAGTTAATGCAAATGAAACAGCACCACCTTGTGATTAGTGATTTATCAATGCACTGCACAGCTTGACTCGGTGTGATCGTCAAACTTCCGTAAGGTGGAGTATAATACTAGTGATAAGGTGCACTCTCTTTTGCTAATGGAACAGGTGCACCATTTGAAGCACCTGTTATCCCTTTTTTAGTAAAAAAACTTGCATTCCTTTGCTATTTTTCTTTTAATAAAGTGCTCGTTTCATGTGAGAATTCAATACTCTATTTGAGAGAACAATGAGAAAGTTTTATTAGGGTTTGGACACGGGCTGCCAGACGAGAATTGTAGGGGGTTGAACTATACATGACGTCAAAGATTTTTTTTAGAGCACCTTAATGAAAAGTAAGATATTGTCTAATTCAAAGATAACAAATGAAATGCAAGATACATAATGAAAAAAAATTATGTGGACAATTTTAAATTATGGAATTCTTCTGTTCCTTACCAAAATATGGCGACTTCAAATTAAAACAGAAATTGAGGATGATATACCACAATATTATTTGTGGCAGCAACATATTTCACCACTAAATATGATGATTTCTCATAGCTTTTCATTTTACCAAGAAAAAACAAATATTCCACCACTAAGTGAATTAACAAAACCTTAATTTACAAGGAACTCCAACGGTTTTTTATGTCAGTTCCTCTATTTGAAAATTACGAAGCAAATGCCAAGGACTGCTTTGTCGTTTTGGGCCTCTCTATTTTCTTTATTCTGTTTCACGCTCACAGCCCAATCGGCCCAGTAACTCTTCGTGTCCTTCCCCATCTGTATCGAGGACAAACATCACAGACCGCGGTTGCCGCCGGTTGGAGCTCAGGTAGTCAGATATCCACGATTAGATCTCTAGAACGCCGTTGGATGAGTAAACTAGGTTATACAAGGTATTCTCTTCCTCCTAGGGCTCCCAGTTTTTCCTATCATCTTCTACGTTCAGACGGTCCAAAGCTTTTTTTCCATTGCCAGAAAAATGAAGGAGGGGCTCCACTGCCCGGCGTCCGGTGGGGGTGGGGGTGCGGTGGGCTTGAGCCCCCTTCTGACCCGTTGGATCCGCAACCATGTAGAAGAATATTTTTCCAAAAGAGTTAAATGCACCGGCGGTCTTTAAACTATTTCGGGTGTGTCATCTATATCCACGAATTTTCAAAACGCACATTCAGATCCCCAAACTATTAAATTTGTTCACCCGAGGTCGTTCATTAGCTGGTTTTGGTTTTTTGAAAAAACAAGAAGATTCTTGAGTTTCCCGTTCTTCTTGCACACGAGCCCTCAACCCTAGCAGCTCGCTCATAGCATGCACGAGCACACTGTCGCTAGCGTCAGGGATGTCAGCAGCTCCCGAGGAAGTTCACGAGACGAGTGACCATCAGCGAGTTGCCCAGGATGGCTTGCGCGCTGACTAGCTTCTCGGCGTGCCTCGCGAGCAGCGCAATGCATGGCATCATAAGACTCTATTTTTATTCGATGTTTCACCTAGTCGGTGGAGCAGCACTCATGCAGAAAATCTGAAAGTCACCAGTGTGTGAGAAGGTGAGTGTGTTTGCGTGGAGATTAGCACAAGATAGGCTTGCAACCCAGCATAATAGAAAATGAGTGGAAAGGAAGACGAGAGTGCCTTCCATGCTGTGGTCCGGTGTACAAAAATAATGGCTCTCAAAATATTTATAAAAATAAAAATAATTATGTTATCTTTAAAGTATATCTACTGATGAAACAAATCATAAGAAAATAATAAGATGAATGGTCAATGTGATATTTGAAAGTCAACAAATTATATTTAGGGACAGGGAGTAGTACGAGTTAAGAAAAGTCTGGCCGTTGCCAGATGAGAAACAATTTGTTTATGATGGCCCCTACTGGCTATAAATGTTACTCTGGTCTGTTGATGAGGAGGTAGGGTCCTTCTGCTATTCTGGCGAGCGTGGCATCTCAGAAACGACTGCATCCATGGAAAAGGCACGGGCTTGGTCAGGGTCAGTGCGTTTTCTGATCTCTCACAGTGACTCTCTGCATATTGCCCGGCAACAGTCAGGCCCGGTCGTTGGTGTGAAGGGGAAAGGAAAAGTTTTTGTTGAGCGTTCAAAAATAACAGAGCAAGCGTTCAAAAGTATATCTATCAGCATCAGCAGCAACCGTGAAGAAATGGGAACCTCCACCGCAAGGGTGGGTTAAAATTGTTATAATAATAACTTGTTGGAGGAGGAAAGGAAGTTCCAGGAGAACCTATCATAGTCCTACTCCGTATGTGGGCAATTTACCAAAGGACTCTCTCTCCTAGTAGGAAAGGAGACCCCCTACCCGGAGTATAAATAGTGGAGCACCCCATGATGTAAATACACAAGTTTATTCAGAATAATAAAGAGAAGGCTCCACCCTACATTGTGTCTCGCCTCTTGTCTACTTTTGTTGTTGTTCTCTCCCGTCGATAGCGTTATTACAACACGTTATCAGCACGATCTGCGGAGCTAGTAGAGGAGAAGCCGAAGTCGCCGAGAAGGAGTCAGCGAGTTCTTCAACTCGCCGCCTCGGGATTCGCGCCGCCTCGGGAAGCGCGCCAACATTGGGAATCGAGCCGCCTCGATTCCGTGCTCGACGACATCGACGTCCGCGCCAACACGAAGCTGTTGACGGGATCGGGTACGACTACACGGCGTCTTGATCGTCACTGCATCGACTTGCGCCTGCATCAACTCGCGATCGTCTACGTCACGCCCGAAGGTGAACTTTTGCTACGTGTAGTTTAGCAAGATCGCGATGGCTCGTTGCTGCCATGGATCGAAATCCCCAAAGCTTCACCCCGGACCAGATTTTTCTAAATCTGGATTTATTGCGTCCCTACATCTAGTTATGTTAGGGTCACCGAATCGAATTGCATAGCATACACAGTAATGGGGCTTGTAGCCACCACTGTCGCCGACGAGCACCGCCGGCGACCACCACATGTCCAACATAAGTAGCTCGAAGGCTACCGTACACACAGCATACATCACAGCCAGCTGATACAGAGGGAAGAGGGGGAGGCTGCAGATCTAACCCTAGACCTAACCCTAACCCTAACCCTAGCCGGTTTGATGGAACTCGCCGGAGTACAAACTGCAGAGCCAACGGATGATCCAACGATCGCATATGTGGGCCTGTACATCCTGGTACCTCCTAACCCTAACCCTAGCTCATCGACGACGAGATCGAATCTCGCCGCCGACTTACCTGAGCCGTGCACATGCTCGCTGGAACGAGCTGTACACCGCGCCGCACGAAGCCGCGTGCCGAGCCGCACCTCGGCTCGGCTCGGTCTCCTCGCTGTGCGGGGCCCGCATCGTCGCCGCACCACCACCACGCCGCCGCACGACGGCGGTGACCCGCCGCGAGCCTCAAGCTCGCTGGGCTCGGATCCGCGCCCGAAGTTACCGGATCTGACCTCGGGGCCGACGGATCTGGGGGTCCTGGACCCCTCCGTCGCAAGGAGGGCCCCGGGTCTTCGTCCTCCTCGCGCACGACGGCGGTGAGCTCGCCGCTCACCTACCGCCGCCTTCCCGCGCCACCACGACGCGCCCGCAAGTCGCGCGCCGCCGCACCGCCTCCGCGACCCCCGCACCGGGTCCGCGCGTCACCACCAACCCGGCGACGAGCTCCGCACGAGCTCGCCCGGGGGACCCCAGCTCTCCTCCTCCGCGCGCCATGGCGCCGCACCGCCACCGCCGCCGCGAGCTCGTCGCACGAGCCCGTTCGCTGCCGCCGCCGCTCGGGTGAGAGGAAGAGGAGTGTAGGGGAGGGAGTGAGCGGATAGGGTTTCAACCCTATCCGTCTTGCTCTTATATCCGGCCGGGCAGGCCGGCCTGTTGGGCTGGGCCGGGGTGGGCCGGGATGGGCTGAGATGGCCCACTGGGCCGGCCTGTTTCGGAATAAACAGAAAAAGAAAATACGAGGAAATTCGGTAAAATCTGAAATTTTGCGAAATACCCCCTGAATAAGCTAGGAATTGCGGTTAAGTCTTGAATTTTTGCAGAAAAGACCTTGAAGTTTTCCATATTAGAACCCGCAGTCCTAAATTTTTGCAAAAAGGTCCAGATTGTTCTGAAATTATGATTTGACCCAGAAAAATTGCAAAATAGACCCTGTAGTCTATGGAATTTGTCTGAATCAATGTTATATTGCATATAACACCTTGGGTTTAAGGGATTTTATGTCAAAAACATATAAGCTTGATGTTTTTGCTGTTTAATCCTCCTGTTTGTGCATATTTACTGTGTAACTTGATGTGAAATCATGCATATCATGTTTAAAGCAATTAAAATATGATTAAAAGTGCCTTTAATCATAGAAACATGGTTTTAGGACTTGCTCCGAGTTTTTAATCCATTACTTTATGCATTCTACCAACTAGGTTTACAAGAAGTAAACTTATGCACTGTTATTTTTATACATCTTGTAGATGTCTGATCTTGTGAAACGAGAATTTGAAGTGCTGGCACCGAATGGCCTAAACTATCTGTCTTGGTCACTTGATGCCGAAATCCTTTTGAGTGGAAAAGATCTCTTGAAGACGATCAAACCTCAAAAAGGAGATACTGCTGCAACGAATGTGCAGCAGGCTCAGGCACTGCATTTCCTGAGGCATCATTTAAGTACTACCCTGAAGAATGAGTACATGACTGAACGTGATCCAAAAGTCTTGTGGGATTCATTGAAGAATCGGTTTGAGCAGATAGAATCTGTCTTAAAGCCTAAAGTGGAGCGTGACTGGCAGAACTTACGCTTCCAAGACTTCAAGACTATTGAGGATTACAACACCGCTCTGTATAGCATAGTTACCCGCATGAAACTATGTGGAGTAGATCTTACGGATCAAGATCTTATACAGAAGACTCTCACTACCTTTCACCCCAAACTCACTTATGTGAGTAGGCAATACAAGAAAGAAAAGTATGAAACTTATGTACAATTGAGCAATGCCTTGCAGCAAGATCAGGGGGAGGATGAGACTATTATGCAGAATCATATGTCTCGCCCCACTGGCTCAATTGCACCATCAGAAGCACATGCTACTTCATTCCAGAAGGATGATAAGGGGAAGGGTCTAAAGAATGGATCAAAGAAGGGTAAGCGGAAAGCTAAGCGCTCCAAGAAGAAGAACGCTAAGCCTAAGACGCTTAAAGGGGGAGCATATGGTGAACAAAACCAAGATTGTTATAGGTGCGGTGAGCATGGCCATTGGTCACGCATATGCAAAGCACCTAAACATGTTGCTGAGATGTACCAGAAGCTTCATGGCACGAAAAAGAAAATCCAGAAGGAAGCACACTTCTTGGAATGTCCACCACCTGAAGAGGGGTCACCTTCGCATGAAGAGAAGGAAGAAGACATCGCGAAGATGGACATGGGTACACCACAAGATGACAACAAGAATCTTGAAGGATCTGGAGATTTGTCTCTGGATGATGATCTCATGGATGAAGATGATCTTCTTGGAGAAGAATTAGAAGACTTGCATGGAGACATGAAATAATTCTCCCTAGTTATAATACTATCTAGTAGATGGTTTTGAGTAGCAGTTATGCATTTAGTTTTAAATTCCTGCAATGAATTAAGTGGATTAATGTAATCTCTAGTAGAGACCTCGTTTTTAATATATAGTACTTGCAGTCTATATAATCGCCTTGGTTTTTCTTTTACCTTGTCGTTATTTGGCTTTTCCTTGAAGTATTTGCCTTTGCCTTTGCCTACAAGTGTAGTACAATGGAAGAGGAACTATGTCTTGTAGACTGTTGCACCACTAGCACAGTTCTTAGGGATACTCGTTATTTCCAAACACTCAGAAAGTATGAAGAAGGAATAACGACTCTCATTGGAAATGGGAGAAAGATTGTGGGTTCCGGAAGGGCAACCTTTACTCTCCCTAATGGAACGACATTAGTAATCCAAGCAGCATTACTATATCCAGACGCAACTAGAACGTTGCTGAGCTTCAAAGATATCCGTGCAAATGGTTTTCATGTAGAAACTAATGACGATAATGGCGAAGAACGTCTTATCATGACTAAGAAGCACGGAGATCAGAAAACTATTGTGGAAAGTTTGCCCTCCTTTAAGGAAAGCATGTACTACACCTATATTAAACCACAGAATGGCTTAGCTGCGTTTAAAGTGATCTTGAAGAATCATGAACCATACAGAATATGGCATGAAAGACTTGGGCACCCAGGAAGTAATATGATGGGCAGAATCTTGAAGAATTCTAGTGGGCATGAATTGCAACCGAGACAATTTCCTAATAATCTTGAAGATTTCTTTTGCGCTGCATGTGCAACTGGGAAATTGATAACTAGAACCTCTACATTAAAACTTCATGCAGAAGATACACCATTCCTTGAAAGAATACAAGGAGATATCTGTGGACCTATTAGTCTCTTCTCAGGGCCTTTTAGATACTTTATGGTATTAATAGACGCCTCCTCGAAGTGGAGTCAAGTATGTCTATTGTCCACTAGAAATCATGCTTTTGCACGCCTTACATCCCAAATAATTCAATTGAAGAATAATTTTCCAGAGCATAGAATTAAATCCATTCGCATGGATAATGCCGGAGAATTTACCTCGAAGGTATTTGATGATTATTGCAAGTCATTGGGAATAAAGGTAGAACATTCTGTTCCTCATGGGCATACGCAAAATGGTTTAGCAGAATCGCTAATTAAGAGGATCAAGTTAATTGCAAGACCACTATTATTGCATAGTCAGCTGCCTACCACTTGTTGGGGACATGCTGTGCTACACGCTGCTGCTCTCATACAACTTAGACCATCTGCTAAAGTTGAAGAATCACCATTAGCATTAGTGCAAGGGAAGATACCGAATATCTCTCATTTAAAGAAATTTGGATGTGCCGTATACGTCCCTATCCCACCACCTCAGCGATCACAAATGGGAGCTCAACGTAAACTTGGAGTTTATGTGGGTTTTGAGAGCCCATCGATCATAAAATATCTTGAGCCTCTCACTGGAGACTTGCATACGGCTCGATATGCTGATAGTATCTGCAATGAAGACCATTTCCCGACATTAGGGGGAGGATTGTACCTCAAGAAAGAATGCCGAGAAATAGAGTGGGAAACTCCTGGAATCCATGGAATGGATCCTCGCACTAAAGAAACTGACCAAGAAGTTCAGAATATCATCCACTTGCAGAGGATTGCTAATGAACTGCCAGAGACATTCACCAACACACAGGGAATTATGAAATCTCATATACCAGCAGTAAATGCACCGGAAAGAATTGAAATACCCCATGAAATGGGAGCTCAAATGGAATTCCAAACTAGAGCCACTACCTCACTAGCTAGAAATGCTAGGAAGAGAGGGAGTGAACCGGTTACAAGGGTATCGAAGAAACCCAAAGTACAAGCACAAGCTAAGGCTCCTAGGAGACGTCCGATGGAGCGTAAGCGTAAGCTTGGTACTAATGAGAATCCCGTGAATGGTGAAATGAGTGTACACGAAGTACCGAAACCGGATATTCCAGATCTGAACATACCTATAAGTGATGATCTGGACCATGACGAAAGAATCATGGAGAACTCAACACACTATGTTGAGACAGCAGAAAAGTATGATAGAAGAGCCCAGAATGTCGACATATATTTTGCAGAAAAGATTGCCCACATCATTGATGAGGTTGAAGAACCCAAATCAATGAAAGAATGCAAGCAGCGTTCTGATTGGCCAAAGTGGAGAGAAGCAATCACTGCAGAACTAAACTCGCTTAACAAAAGGCAAGTCTTTGGACCAGTCTGCCTCACCCCTGAAAGAATGTATCCCGTAGGATACAAATGGATATTCGTCCGGAAGAGAAACGAAAAGAATGAGGTCGTAAGATACAAAGCGAGATTAGTAGCTCAAGGTTTCACGTAGAGACCAGGTATCGATTTCGATATCACATACTCACCTGTAATGGATGGAACCACATTCCGGTACTTGATCTCTCTAGCAGTAAATATGGAATTGCAGATGAAATTGATGGATGTTGTGACAGCGTACCTGTATGGGTCGTTGGATACTGAAATCCACATGAAGGTTTCAGAAGGAATTAAAGTCCTAAATGAAGAAGAACGCAACTTATATAGTGTGAAGCTGCAAAGATCACTATATGGCTTAAAGCAATCTGGAAGAATGTGGTATAATAGGCTTAGTGAGTTTTTACTGAAGAAAGGATTCCTGAAGAATGAAGACTGTCCTTGTGTATTCATTAGAAAATCAGAGATGGGATATTGTATAATATCCATCTATGTCGATGATCTAAATATCATTGGAACGACACAAGACATCGAGGAAGCTAGTTCATTCCTGAAATCTGAATATGAAATGAAGGATTTAGGAAAGACTACATTCTGCCTAGGCTTGCAGCTAGTGCATACCCCAGAAGGTATACTAATGCACCAGTCGAACTATACCAAGAAGGTATTAGAGAAGTTCAGTATGAGTAGTGCATACCCACTCAGAACCCCTATGGTTGTGAGGTCACTCGATGTAGAGACCGACCCATTTAGACCAAAAGAGGAACATGAGGAAGTATTGGGACCTGAATATCCCTACCTAAGTGCTATCGGAGCGTTGATGTATCTAGCAAATGGTACAAGACCCGATATTGCCTTTGCTGTTAATCTACTAGCAAGATTTAGTGCAGCTCCAACCAGAAGACATTCGAATGGCATTAAGCATATCCTCAGATACCTTAGAGGAACAGAAGATATGGGGTTGTTCTTCCATAAGAAAGGAAATGTAATCCTAGAAGGATATACAGATGCTGGGTACATGTCGGATCCACACAAATCATTCTCGCAGACTGGTTATGTGTTTCTCTGTAGTGGAACTGCAATTTCTTGGAGATATACGAAGCAGACGATGGTGGCTACATCAACAAATCACTCAGAGATTATTGCCTTGTATGAGGCATCTAAAGAATGCACTTGGTTAAGAAGAATTACTCACCATGTACTGAATACATGTGGAATTGAAGTGAGTAAAACCCCTACCATTATCTATGAAGATAATGCAGCTTGTATTGCACAAATACAAAAGGGATATATTAAGTCTAAGGTCACGAAGCACATTACACCTAAATTCTTCTTCACACATGAAATGCAAGAGAATGAAGAAATCATGGTGACTCATGTTCGCTCATGTGATAATCTTGCAGATATGTTCACTAAGGCCCTACCTGCTAAATCTTTTGAAAAGCATAGGCATGGTATAGGAATGAGGAGACTTAAAGATGTGTGCAAATCAGGGGGAGAATTCTCTTGAACACGTAAATCCTAACACTATAGTCAAGAAGACAATATATAGTAAATTCTAGAAGAATATAGCATTGTACTCTTTTTCCCTCATTTGAGTTTTTACCTGAAGGTTTCTCAAAAGAAGAGGTTTTTAACGAGGCATTGTGTGCAATATGAAGCAACGGTACCATGTACTCTTTTCTCCATTTTTTCCCACTGGGTTTTTATGAAGGAGTTTTTAATGAGACATGTGTGTCGTCGTAAAATGCCCAAGGGGGAGTGTTATAATAATAATACTTGTTGGAGGAGGAAAGGAAGTTCCAGGAGAACCTATCCTAGTCCTACTCCGTATGTGGGCAATTTACCAAAGGACTCTCTCTCCTAGTAGGAAAGGAGACCCCCTACCCGGAGTATAAATAGTGGAGCACCCCATGATGTAAATACACAAGTTTATTCAGAATAATAAAGAGAAGGCTCCACCCTACATTGTGTCTCGCCTCTTGTCTACTTTTGTTGTTGTTCTCTCCCGTCGATAGCGTTATTACAATAAAAATTAACATCGATGCTAGTTTTCATGAGATTTCAGGTGATGCGAGTGCCGGAGTTGTTGTCCGTGATGCATCCGGAGGGAAGAGTGCTGCTACTCACGGCATGGCGCATGTTACTCACGTGCGTGGCGGCCGGAGAAGCGGAGGCAGAAGCATGCTTAGAAGGAGTTCGACTTGCAACAGATTGGATCCGCAGTGCTGGAGTCGGATTGCTTGATGCTGATAGATGCACTGAAGAATACAGCCAAGACAAGGTCGAGCTGGGAGGGCATCTTGAAAGACATCCTAGGTGCCATTCGGATCACCCCTCTAAAGTGCCCTCTAAAGTTATACCCCTCTAAAGTAAAAAGAATCTTACTATTTAAGGGTACTAAATAAAATTTAATTGCAAAACCTTTCTACAGACGGGCGTTATTTTTCGAGACGAATCTAACGAGCCTAATTAAGCAATGTTTTGACACAGTGATGCTACAGTAACCATCGTCTAATCGCCGCTTAATTACCCTCATTACGTTCGTCTCGCGAAATAGAGGGGGGGTCCTGGACTTAGTTTTGTAATTTGACTTTGTTTAGTACACATAAATGCTGCCGACATTTTTGATGTGACTGCTACAGCACCCTCTAAAGTGATCCAAACACACCCCTAGTGGCAGGTCGGCTCCCTCCTGAGATCGTGTTCAGAAGTGTCAAGACTCAAGAGAGAGGCAAACCAAATAGCGCATTTGCGAGCACAGCAGGCTATAAGATGTAAGGAATTTGTTGTTAGGAGGTTTGATTTTGTTTTGTGCGTTAAAACTCTAGTTGAGTCAGAGTCGGTCAATGGTGCCGCTGGCAGTAGGAGTGAACACCTTACATCTACATCTGCTCTGCTTTAAGTAATGAAGCCTCTCTTTTTTGAAAAAAAAAAAGAGAAATGAGTTCTGAGCTCGCGGCCAAAAGCCCTGGACCCCTGTCGTGTCGCTCCGACACATGGCACGGACCAGCGCCGTAGCTGCAGTAGCGGACAACGGCCCCCGGTTCCATCTCGCGGCACGCAACGCGTGTCCCGCCCAGATCTGCCGTCTACGTCTGCGTTGAGCGATTGGCGGGAGCCGTTCGTTCGTCCCTGGCCTCACCTGGCGCAAGAAAGGCATCGCGACGGACCGAGGAAACGGAAAGAAACCCTCCAATCACTTGTCCCGTCTTCCCTTCGCGAACGCACAATTCCTCTCCCACGGAAACAGCTGAAAAGGATCGGTTGCCTTTGCTCTCGTACGTCAATCTGCTAGTAGTAGTACCAATAGCTATAGGGTAGTGTAGTACATAGTGACGGATGCGTTCCAACTTCAGCTAGCGGCCACGAACGAAGGAGGTGGGACTGGTAAATTTTGACAGGCCTGAATTCTTCAGAGAAATTGAACCGTAGGTTGTTATAGTTAACGGGGGATAGAACGATGATGAACCTAGTAAACAAAGGTTTGTTTTGGTTTCAGTTTCTCTGTCATATCCTTTCTGGTTTCTGAAGGAGGCTCTGTTTTGTAGGATTTTAGTTTTTGTGGAAAATGATTTCTTAGTTTTAAACTAGCTGCAGAGCTAGCTGAGTATAGCTCGATTGATTAAGTTCTTTGCAGTGAATCCAACCTGTCCGTGTTCAAGTTTCAAAAACTTGACACGTTTGTTTGAATTTCTTTGGTAATTCATTTTCGAAAAAGAAACCTGAAACCCAACCAAACACTCTCGCTTTAGTGATGGCTATATGTAATGTAATGAAAGAAATAAAACAAATATAAATTATTTGGATTGCGAGGACTTTTGAAGTAGTATATTTTTTTCCTCCACATGCCAACGACTAATAACAGGAGGTAAATCGAAGAATGTATTAAAAAAAAGGTAAATCGAAGAATGTTCCTGAAATTCCACGTAAAATTCCACACCTGAGCACAAGAAGCTTGTCACCGTTTGCCGGAGCGCGCGGGCGCGGCCTCTCTCGTTCGTCTTCTTCTTCCCCTTCCAGAACGCTCTCCGCTTCTCCCGCCTCTCTCCCTCCCTCCTTCCCTCCACCATCTTAACCTCACCCCCTCGCGCCTCCGCGCTCCTCGCATTCCCTGAAGCGACCGGAAGAATGCTCTGCCTCTCGCCATGCGCGCCGCCGCATCTCCACCTCCGACCGCTCGCGCCAGCCGCCACCGCCAAGAACGCGCGCTGCGCGACGACGATGTGCCTCGGGATGCCGCTGACGCCGGAGGAGAGGCGGGCGCGGATGCGGCAGCGGCTGCCCAAGTTCCAGGACTCCTCCGCCGCCGCGCCGCCGGCCCTGAAGGCGCCCGCTCCCGCCGCGCCGGTGGCGGCGCCCTCGCCGGCGATGGCGACGGCGACGAGGACGACGGCGGAGCGGCGCGGGTCGCTGCGCGAGATGCGGCGGGTGTGGTGGGTGTGCGGGGTCGGGTACTGGGTGCAGGGGTTCCGCTGCTTCCCGTGGCTGGCGCTCAACTTCCACCTCACCCGCGGCCTCGGCCTCAGCCCCGCCGCGCTGCAGCTCGTGCAGAACGCCGGCAACCTCCCGCTCGTCGCCAAGCCGCTCTTCGGGGTCCTCTCCGACGCCGTCTACATCGGACGCGCGCACCGCCTTCCCTACATCACCATCGGAGGTAAGCACCTACTTCCGCCTTCCCTGTTCTGCCGCTCCTTCATCTCGTTTCGTTCCCTTTTTTTTTCTTGTATTAGTTTTTTTTTTTCTTCGCGGGACTGCCAATGCTTCTCAAATCTTGGATTAGTGTTCGCTTCGGAGTTTTTTATCAAATTGAAATTGACGGACCTGAAATCCTGAAATGAGGAGAGAATTCTTAGATGCCGAAACAAGTTGATTTTGCGGATTGATGTGTCTGCTCTCCTAGGATGTCCATTTTGACGTCAAAATGCAGCTTCCTCCAGTGTGTTCTGAGGAATAAAGGAAGATTTTATACAAATAGCTAGAAAAATCCTGGGCCTCTCACTCATGAACACATTGATACCGACAATCGTTTCACGTCTCTTTCGGGAATTGGGGGACGCTCCGGACATTGTAGCTGGACAACTGCAGCCGATTTCTGATTGGAATGTGGGTGTAGCTAGCTGTAGTGAGCAGATTTTTTTTCAGATGACAACCTATAAGGCAGTTGCAAGCTGCAGCAGTATTTCGCGCATAACCATGGCTTCCTTGTTCGATCGGCAACGGCATGAAGCCCAACACCTTTATTTGCTGTTACACCTATTCTGAAAAAAAAAAAGATGCGTTTTGGAAAGTGCCATGTGCATCTGGCGGATGGAGCAGTACTCTTTCCTGCCTAATGCATGCTCCGCGTCTTTTGCTAGTCACACATTTCAAGCTTTGCCAAGTTGGTTAATCCCACCGATTACCTCTATTCTTCCGCGCTTGTTGCCATGATGCGTGATTTACTCTCTAGTCGCACAAAATATGAGCTTTGATAAGTTTTTGTTGTCAGTGTGCCCTTGTTCTGTGGTGCGTATGAGAATATGCAGGACCACTTATTACTGAAAGCTACATATCTTAGATTTACCTTGGTTGTCATATCAGTGTTGCCCAACTAATTTGGCATTAGTTCATCAAGGTATCGTCCTATGATAGGAACAGTCCTTTTAGATGCATATGTTGACAAAAGATGGCAGTCCTAGCGAAATGTTATTACATATTTGCTTGTGTTATCTAGACTTTCTGGCCACTTCCTTCAGTTCCTTTGTCTTTGTTTTTTATTCCCCTTTAGTCTTTAGCCTTGTAATTTCGTCGAGATCTTGTAACCACTGTTTTTCTAGACGCGCGTCTAATGCGTCTAGACGGCGTCTAGACTCAAGACTTGAGATGAACGTTGAGTCTAGGCCCTAGTCACTAATCTAGACATAAAACAAGTCTAGGACCGTCTAGATGGTCTTTGACCGTGTAGACGTGACGTCTAAACACTATTTAGACACGTTTAGACAACATAATATGTGTCTAGACAATCGTTTAGACCAACAAGACGTGATCTACAGGGATTATGAGCATGAGCAAGTGGAAGATAAAGATTCTTAGCCAATACATTTAATTAATTTATTATGAAATTGTTATTTGTTTACTATTTAGCATGCTTATTATGTTCATAACTTGTGAGAATTGAGAACTATTAAGTGAGAACTCTATCTACATTTGATATTTGTCTTTTGCAATGTTATGTATTTGAAATTTTCTGCTATATATTTGGATTTTTCTATTGTTATAGTGCAAAAAAGTACAATACGTCTAATGCGTCTAGACGTCGTCTAGACCGTCTAGACGCTAGTCACCAGCCCAACGTCTGTTTTCGTCTAGTGTCTAGAAAAACATTGCTTGTAACACAACGTAATTTTCCTCCCGAAAAACTAACGAGTGGGAAAAACGCACGTTAGGAGTTCTCAAAGAATAAAGTGCACTAAAAAATTGTAATTCTGTAGCAATTGTAATAAAATTATATTTAAAGTTATGATGCCGTTCATCCTGCAGATTATATTAGTATACTGAACAAACTGAATGAATGTTTAAGCGAGATATTTCTGTGACTTAACTGATGGTGGCTACTTTCAGCATTACTGCAGCTTATTGCTTGGGGAGCACTTGCGATCATTCCAGTTACAGGCGACACATTTCCTACTCAAATGGCATGCATTCTCATTGGAAATTTTGGAGCATCTGTCACGGAAGTTGTAAGTGATGCTATTGTCACGGAGTTCAGCAGAACACAGAAGGCCGGTGTCCTACAATCATACGCATTCATAGCCCTGGCTGCAGGATCCCTACTGGGCAACCTGTCTGGTGGTTACGTTTTTCTCAAAACACAGGAACCAAAGATCATGTTCACGGCATTCTCAGTCCTTCTTGGATTCCAACTAGCACTGTCTCTAAGTACAAAAGAGACACTGCCAAGCTCTCAAGAAAACTCTAGAAGTCGTCTTGTCAAAAGCTCTTTGACATCCAATCTTCGTAAACAATTCTCGAACTTGATGATGGCAATCAGTGATGACAGAATTTTCCAACCTCTTACATGGATTATGACGTCCTTCGCCGTTGTGCCTATCCTTTCTGGAACCATGTTCTGCTTTCAAACACAATATCTGAAGCTTGATCCATCGGTTATTGGCCTATCGAAAGTTGTGGGACAGCTCATGGTCCTTTCTCTAACTGTCCTATACAATCGGTATCTTAAAAGAATCCCTTTGAGGCGCCTTATCACTGGAGTTCAGATATTGTATGCTTTAGGGGTTCTGTCAGATTTGGTCCTTGTGAAACAGATAAACCTTATGTTTGGAATACCAAATGAGATCCATGTGCTTTGTTTCTCAGCTCTAGCTGAAGCACTGGCGCAGTTCAAGGTTCTGCCATTCTCGGTTTTGCTGTCAAGTCTCTGCCCGGCTGGCTGTGAAGGTTCCCTTTTCGCCTTCTTCACATCTGGACTTGTCTTCTCAGCAATAGTAAGTGGAATATTTGGAGTGGGATTATCCACTCTAATAGGAGTGTCTTCTCTTGACTACTCAAGCTTGCCTTTGGGTATTTTGCTGCAAAGTTTGGCGGCATTGTTACCATTGGGGTGGATATCCCTTTTACCTGAAAAATGGACTGCCGATGACATGGTTGTAATTAAGAGATGATATTGAGACATTATGCACCTTACAGAACAGACCAAGATCAAGATATTGTTAGGATTATGTAGAGCAACGCCCAGGCAACAATTGTGTTGGGTTACATGGATAGGTATACAGTTTTATTTTCTTACACAATAGTTCTGCTACTTACTGTACAGCTGTACTACAGCGTAGCTCTTATGCTTCCGGCTGAATATTAACACAGTTACATGGAGTTAGTTCTGTCTGACGGAAGGAAATTTCGTTTGAGATACTTCACTTCAAAGTTTTTATGTTAGCTTATACCCTTTCCAGGCTTAATTGATTACACCACCACTAAACAAGGGATTCAGAGTTAGGACTGTTCACTTGCCAGCGTTTTATCGTTTCCAATTTTCTTGCATGAATGCGTTTGTCAAAATTTTGAACATCTTGAATGAAGTTTGATTAAAAGGTATTGCAAATTTGAACTGTAATATTGGATCAAGATTGAAGGCAAAACATGAAAGAGGCAGGGGGAACAGAAGAAATCAGGTATGAAAGGGTGGATGAGGATGCAGTGTTGTCATTCAAATTTAAATTAGTAGCACAATGGTAACGCCACTTCAAATCTTTCTTCCACACACGATGGCAAGTTTGTGTTGCGTTTACTCGGTACACAGAAATCAGATACTCTCTGCCGTTGTTTTTATCTTGATGTTAGGACATGGTCATTAGTTCAATTTTGAACTTTGCTCCGCCCTGACGTCAAGAAAAATAACCCACCGGCCTACCTACTAGTTTTCCCAAGCAAACCATCACTAAAAGGCTCACTATTTAACGGCCACAGCTCTGCCATTACCTTGCTCCTTCCGCTTGAGTCCAGCACAATTAATCATAGAACAAAAGCTCCTTGAGTCCAGCACAAACATATTAGAGCAAATCGGTACGGTACCATTTCAAGAGAAAGATGCAATAATATGTAAGAATAAGATTATGCAGATAAGAACCTACATATGAGAATGTGACTTTTAAGGAATTGAGATCATTGAAAATACTTTCTCCATTCAATTTCAGTAGACAACTTCACTTCTCTAACAATAATTTGAACTTAATTGTGAAATTAGAACAGGAATAATTATGTTAGATTTATCATCAAAATAAAATACTTCGAGCATCAAGTGCACCCAATGTTTTAAAAAGCAGAGGTATAAAGTGGGCAGTTGAGCACCGCCTAGGCAACGCTTTAAGCCGTGCTAGGTGGTACTAGGCATTTGTATATAGCAAATAAACATAAAAGATAAAAAAATAGTGAAAACATTGTATATTAATACATATTTATTGGAAACATAGAGAAAAACGCTTTAATTAACAGCTTAGTTGAAAGCAAGCAGTGGAGTTTTGCCTAGCGCCTGGCGGCGCTTAGGCAGTCTAGGGGCTGCTTTTGTAAACACTGAGTGCACCTCAAACAAATAACAAATTTATTTGTTAAAAAGTCATGGTACATTCAACGAAAAGTGGAAGCAGGAGATTTGCAGGCCCATGAAGGTATGATCCCACCACTAGGCCGTTCGATTGAGTGTTCTATTTTATTTTGGTGAAACGATAAGGTCTTTATAAGAGAAAAGGAATAATAGCATCGAAGCAGAAGACTAAGGAAAAAAGATTCGCTAGTTTCCAGGTGACTGAGATTTCGTTTCTCTCTCAGTCACATTTTTAGAACAATGAAAACACACTTCTGGAACAACCAGTCTGCACAGATAGAACAATGAAACTGTACTGTAGGAACAATTAGTTCTTAGGTGGAACAATTTTGTTTTTCCAAAAAACATTTTTTGCACAAGTGAACGAAAACATTGGGTGGTTGGATCAAAATTTAATGACTAAAAAAAGTGACTAAATCTCAGTCACATGAGAATGAGACATTTCCAAGGAAAATGGAAAAAAAAGTTGGTGTTATTCCTTTCCTTAGGCTTTTTTTAATATTCAAATATATTATGCGTATAAATGTGCCCTCATTTCGACCCGGAGGCCACTGGGTTCATTCTTTAGATCAACTATACAATTTGATCTGTCCATCCTTTTTCTTGAAAAAGTCTAGATCAACAGAAGAAGGATGATCGTTTTGTGTGAACTGTGTAAGAAGGAACAATTATATGTATCAATGGACATAGAGTATTAATTAATATATCTTTTCTAAAAAAACAAACCAGAAGGGACAATGGGAAAATAGTTGTAATAAAGAACAACAAAAATATCCGAAGAGAGTGCAATAATGATCTTCGGACCTTAGGAATAGGAGGCGTGGAAAATGCAGCTCTGGGCGTTTTTGAAAAAAAAAAACAAAAAGAAATCAAGCAGTGTGTGGTTTGCGGAGGTCACATCCACAGGGTAGGCGGTGACAAAAACAGCAGTGAAACAGTAGTAAACAATGGTCAATTAAACAATGTTTAAACAGTAAGCTACGGTGCCCCATTTTTAACCCAAAAAGTCAGGGTAGTAGTCGCTGTGGTGCATCCTCACACAACAGGCGCGCCATACACGATGACCTCCACCTTCGTTATGAACTTATGATGGAGACAACAAATGTCGGAACATTGTGTTTTTCTCAACACACATACATGACCACTGCTACCATTGTCCTTGGCTGCGTACATGTGTCTCCCATAATACTTCCAAAAATACTGTCTAAAGCCGTCTAATTATGAACAGCAGGCCGTAACAACAAATGTACTAGGAACCATGGAGCCTTTGATTTCTTCGTTCAAATCAACAAATCGGTACAGACAAAGTGCTGACATCCCAAAGCCGCTGCTGAGATGTCAATGCTCAATAATGTTGCTCAATGACGACGGCAACAATATGTCGTTTTCTGTCCACAGGGGCGGAGTGTGCTGCAGTTTCACAAGAAAGTTGGAGCTTCTCCGGAGAACAAGGTAGAAGATTATTGAAAATGCAGCTTCTCTGATACGGACAGAAGTCAGGAGTATATGAAAACGAGTATTCTCGCTGTTCCAAATTATATAATGTCTTTGACTTTTTAACATGATATTTGATCATTTTTTTATTAAAAAACTTGTGCAAATATAATTTATTTTATTATGGTTTGTTTTATCATTAGAGAAAAACATGACTAATTTATTTTGAATAACGGTCAAACATGATGTCGGAAAATCAAAAGCGTCATAATTTGGATAAAAGAGTGCACCACATATAGTTTATAACTTATTATTAATAGGTTGTGTTAGAGCATCTCCAAGATATTACCAAAAAATTAGCCCCATAAACTTGTTTTTGAGGCTAACTAAAAAATTATACGGGGCAATTTTTCTTTCCTCCTCCAACAGTTCCTCCCTAAAAGTGGGTCAAAACACTTTTGATTGGGCCACGTCAGCATTTGGGGCCACAAAATCATTAATTCTAGTTAAAGAAGAAGGAATGGGATCCTAATTCTTCTCCTGTATGTAGCTACAAATGAGGGGAGTTTAGGGGGTATGAAAAAGTTAGGAGTAGTTTTGGGATGCTGTTGGAGATGGTTTTTTTATTGAATCTCATTATTTTGATTTAAGGAGAGGTTTTGGAGTTCTTTTTGAGATGCTCTTACAATACTTAAATGACCTCTTAAAAGCATGGCTCGGCTGATTAGGTTCTTTGTGGTGAGATCAACCCATCCCGGTTTAAGTTCCAAACTTGTCACCATGTCGCACATTTACGACCTTTATTCTTTCAGTTGGAGATGACGTCCTCCTTGACAATAAGACGCTGATGGTAACTTCGTGAAATTTCAAGTTTAACCGGCTCAGTTTTTTAGAGGAGCTATTCTGATTCCATGCCTCGTCCGTTCTGCTCGCACCTCTAATTTCAGGTCCAATACAACACTCCGCGTTTCACTTCAGTTGACATAACGGCCGTGTTGCACATGCAGAACCTGGTTAGTTAGTGCAAATTAGCTACAACTTCAATTCATGCCATGTTTTTTTTTCTTAGACTAACACAAGGTGCATGCAGTAGATAATGTTGAATCATAAGTAAATTGCTCACCTTTTCTCATCAGCTTAGGCTTTTGGATGAGTTGATTGGTGCATGCAATTTAGCATGGTATCAAGCCAGAGGTCTTGAGTTCAAGTCCTGGTGACCGTATATTCCGCTGCGCCGCTCCTATTTCCACGTTTGCGCCCACAAAAGATGCACGTGAGAGGGAGTGTTGAACCATAAGTGAATTGCCCATCTTCCCCATCAGCTTACGCTTTTGGATGAGTTGATTAGTGCATGTAACTTAACAGATAACACATTAGTGACACGTTTTTTCTCATCCTAACATAAGATGCACGAGACAGATAATACATTCTTGTAACATTTTTTCTCTGTGAACAAAATCCTAATTAACTCGAACTCACAATCTAATGTTTTCGAAATAACATTTACTGTCAAACGCAAGTCTCATGCTATGATTTTTTATTTCGACACAAGAAACACATTTCGATTGTGATATTTTGTTTACATGAAACGCATGTGTTGCACCAATAAATCAGATTCTAAATTTCGTTTGCACCAATAGATCGCGCCCTTTTTTTTTTACCAAGTGCTCTGATTTTGGAAAGTGTAAATAAAGAAATGGGTCACGTAGCCCATGTAGACCTTGATCGCATCTAAAGTTTCAGTTTTTCATCACGTAAAAATGAAAGAAATCATGACATAACACTGCAGGATAAACATATGGTAAGCTGAAAAAAAATTCTAATACAGTGCCTCACCAGTAGAGTTTGATTACCTGTTGTTGTGCTCCGAGATGTCTGCGATACACAAACTAATAAGTCATATCATTTAAGGTCCAATTGGTACTTCTTTGGACCACATTATAAAAGCTTTGTTTCAGAATTTCATCTCCTATCGCTCTGAAAAATTAGGTGCAAACTTTTTTTTTACGAAAGAAAATTTCATTAATATTAAAGCATATTATATCTCCTCATTACAAAATCAACCTATACAACGCCAACTCTATTGATGGGAGACGAGAAACCTTAAAAAAGCCGCAAAATCCACCATTTAGGATACCATCCCAGACAGATATGCCACGGATGAAAACTTCGATCTGAACGAATACAGCCATATCACCATCCACCACCACCATCCTCATCTCCGATGGGAAGAAACAGAAACTCATCTCTTTCACAAAAAACAAGTAGACTACTAACCTTCCACACGCAAACATAATAAACTTGCCACTGTCGAGCCCGTCGTTAAACCATCGTCGCCTTGTTTACCAGATTTGCCGTGGGAGAACACTACCGATCAACATCCAAAGAGATGCCGATGTAAACCAAGATCTCACTAGCCCACAACCATGGCTACGAAGAACCATGACAAGACAAAGAAAGGACCGGAGTACCTTATTCTCTGCCGATGATGACGTCTTTCACCACCACCAAGACACCTTGTCCTCCATTGCTCCATGCCAACGAACAAACGACGGTCACCGCCGTTCACTTTGGCTCGGACTATTAGTGAAACCCTAACCCTAACTCGCTATAGGAGAAACCAAAACCTACCCTACAAATGAACAGGACGGTCTTTCGAATGCCGGGCCGCCCTCCCCACTGACGGCGAGGTCGCCTGAGGTGCAAACTTTTGTCCGCGGTTGGCTGATAACAACGCCGATGTTCTTAGTTATTAATCAAGATACCGCACCTCTAGATCCGCAATATGTTCCGCTGTTATGGTCTATCGACATCGTCATAAGATGCTTAAACATAAATCATGACCGCGGGGTCTTAACTAGTTTACCTTTGAGCTCATGTCAGAGCCAACAGGCCAAGAAGCACTTACAATTTTTCCTCGAGATGGCCTTATCATCAGACTAATGAGAGTCGATCAACCACAAGCTGGCGAGATCACGATCCACGTTGATAATAGGCTCAAAGTAACGCAGCCACCGACTTCTGCTGCTCTTCACCAGAGGGAAAGCTGTTGCCATTTCTGTTTGGATTTCTCTCTCCAGTAGTAGTGCTAATCGTTTGAAATTACCCGTGTTGTACTCTTTGGTATTAGAAATTTGATGTTTCTTTCTTTCTTTTAGAAGGTTGTACGGCATTGGTTTTCCCATAGCGGTTCCAGTGAAGGTGACAATGGGCGACGATGACAGAGGTGTATCTTCGTTGACAAGGCAACATAGAGGATTATTTGTCCGGCGAGGCAGAGGCGTTGACATCATGGAGAGGCAAAGAGGCGTTGACATCCAATCCGGCCATGATGATGAGCTAGTGAGATAATATCTTCCTTTCTTTCCGCATGGAGATGTGACCGATTCTCGTTCAAAGATTTACATCTGTCTTGACAATATGCGCTAAGGGAGGAATAGTTAATTTTGCGGCTTCAATAAAGTTTTGTATCTATAATTGGTGGCAGTTGGAGAGACAATGTCTTCGATGTGGTTCCTGCTCTTCGGCAGCATTAGTCGAAGAAGTGGTATTAAAGATGAGTAAAATACTTAAATTTTTGTGTGTGTTTTATTCGTCTTTCAAAATCTGTATATGAGAGGTCTGTACTTCTTTGTATTTGATATAATTCTCATTCATTCGAACAAGAAAAATAAATGAAAGCCAAACTTTCGTGAACATATCTATATGGTGCACATGGAGCCAGCCAGCCGGAAGCATGCTGGGGTTGAGACTACGTCATTCGGCGCGAATAGCTAGAATGTGTCCACCTTGGCTGCCGCATTTGGTTCGATTTGGTCCATGGACCATGGACATGGTCAAAACAAGGCTAGCAAGGCGGGCAAGGAGACTCGTTTCAAACAAAGGCTTGTTTGGAAGCCCGGTAATAGGTCCTAAACCAGTGTAAAATACCAGACCAAATTATTTTCCAACGACGTCGGAAAAAGTTGCTTGGATGGCATGTAAACGCACTGCTTTTCCGACAGATTACACTCGGATTGGTCCTTTACACCCGGAAAAATAAAATCGCCTCTGTCGGGCACACAAATTTCCGACAAATATCGGGCTCCCTTCTCCTCCACGACCCTGTCTCCTCCGTCTTCGATCCCCTCCCTGCCTCCCGCAGTGCCACGTCCGGCGTCGAACTCGCATCCAGGCGCCGATCTCGCGCAGCCGGCGACGGGGATCCCGCGTCAAGGCGTTGATCTCGCGCAGCAGGCGATGGGGAGCCGGCGTCGATCTCGCGCGGCCGGCGATGTGGAGGCCGCATCCGTCCGTCGAGCTGGTGTCGGGGCAGAGAGGACCTGGCGGCGGGCCCTCGTCGAGGTCCTGTGAGCATCCAACGGCTCCGGCGGCGTGCCCTCGTCGAGGGTATCGAGTACAAGCGGTGGCGAGCTGCACGTCCCTCTGCAGATCTGCCGCTGTCATCCCCAAAAGTTGCAAGCCGACGCCACCATCGTCCTCCATTCTACCTCTGTTGTCTCGTCCGT
Organism: Eragrostis nindensis; assembly: GCA_012490785.1. Taxonomy (NCBI): domain Eukaryota; kingdom Viridiplantae; phylum Streptophyta; class Magnoliopsida; order Poales; family Poaceae; genus Eragrostis; species Eragrostis nindensis. The sequence goes on along the minus strand of JAAXCT010002592.1, from coordinate 31,652 downwards.
AGCAGCTTGCAGTACCCTGCTGGAATAGATGAGCAGCCTGTTCGGCTGCCCATTTCGCAGCCAGCTTCTTTGCAGCAGCTACAGTGTTCCAGTTATTTCTTCAGCAGCCGCTACAGTGTTCGCAGTTATTTCTTCAGCAGCCGCCATAGTGTTATCAGCCTGCCGAACAGGCTGGAGATATTGTAACATCCTAATTTTTTTTAGCTACCATTCTTAAGAAAATAAACTACCCGTTAGCACGAGCTTCAAGAATTTGAAACATTTTAAATGAAGGTTTGAAATATATGAAGTTGGTTTTCATATTTGAATTTCATATTCGAGAAATTTTTGGAATTTGTTTTATTCATGCATACATGACATATACATGCGCAAGTAAACTATTTGAATTCTCGTGAGAAATTGGCTTTACCAAAAATCCCAAAAATTCACCGTAGCTCGTAAACCCATAGAAGAAATTTATGTGAAGTTTTCATAATTTTTCGATCACGTTTGGATATAGAAAATTCGTTGTCTTGTCTCCGTTCCTGGAAATTCGAAAATAACACTATGCTTCATGGGCTTAAGCTCTAGTCGGCCCATTTAGGAAATCCCGAAAATAGAAAAGGAAAATTTACCTTACCTCAATCCGGCCCAGCAACGACGCGGCCCAGCTTGGCCCAACTCCGCCCGATCGCGAACCGCCTCCTTCGATGACGGCCTTCTCTTCCGGTCAACTAGCCGCCGCCGTCCAGCCACCGTTGCTTTGCCACGCGCGCCCGTCGCCCTGTGCCGCCCTGTGGAGAAGCTGCGCGACGCTCCACACCGCCTGTTTTTCCTCGCGCCTTCCAGCACACACCCCTCCCCTCTTCCCTTTTCTTCCCTCTTCCTCTCACCGACAGTAGAGGCTGTCGGATAAAAATTCCGCCGCCACCGCCTCACCACGCTATAAAAAGCTTGCCCTCGTTTTCTATAATCTTCCTTTAACCTCCTCCTCTCAGTACCATTGCTTGTTGAAGAGAAATACCGAGGGAATTGTGAGAATTCGGACAAATCCCCAACTCCGGCCGCCACCACCATTGCCGGCGATTCTCCTTCATCGGTGAGTTAGGACTCAATTACTTTGGAACTTATGACCTGTGCTCATCTCTGATTTCATTTGTACACTTGTTTGCCTCCACCTAGGCCTGTAGTGCCCTCCCGACGAGCTTCCTCCTCTGACTTGCCGCCACCGCTCGTCGCTAGGCCACCTCCGGTCACTCTCATCTCGCCCAACTACTCGGTGAGGTCCTACGCAACCTGTAGAAGTTAGCGCATAGCACCAACGCGGCCAAGAGTCCGCGGCTGCTCTTAACCCCTCCACGCTGCTCCGCCATGCCGTCTCGACCATGGGGGCACCACCGCTTGCCGTATCTGACCTCCGTCGTTGCCGTCCAAACTCCACCGGCAGGGTGTGAAGCCGGGAATACATTCTGCTAATTGTTGTGGCCTGTTCTTGCTCCAGTTGCCACAGGTGAGCAACGCCAGCAGCAGCTATGGCTGCTAGTTCGTTTTCTCTCCTCTACATGTTGATAGAGAAAGCTGGTGTACCGTAGACTGAACTCACCACATACCACAAGCAAGTAACCATAAGAGCTTGGTCCATGACCCTATGCCATGGACTATAGACTTTTCTTTAGGAGAATAATTAGAAAATAAAATGAAAACCCTGCTGGCTCACTGTCAGCCTCGCATCACAAATAGAACTTGCTAGGTATACCCTGTTATGCACATAGAAAGTTGTTTCCAGCATCTTTTTAATTGTAGGAAAATTTACTAGTAAAATTTGATAACTAGTTTGTCCATACTTTTATGAAATAACTTATTTCTTCATAGGAATTAATTGGTTATTTACATAATAGGAAAGCATGCAACTTCTATGATTAAATGTGTAGGTTTTGCCTCCTTTTGCATGCACTTAAAATAGCATAATTATCTTATAGGTCATGTTACTAAATGTATTAGGTGCACACCCATTTTATTTGCTCAAATCATTAGATTGCCCTATCTTTTATAGATACAATTTCATAAAATATATGAAAATATTAAATTGTTCCCTAATGCATTTAGGATCATTGTTTTAATACCTAAAACATAAGGCATGTCATATAAATATTTAACTTAAGTCATGCATGCTTCTTATGAATAATTGCACAATTACCTTTTTGAAATAATAGGAAGCTTTATATGACAACCATTTCCATAAGTAAAATATACATGTAGATCCCACCATACTCCTCATATATAATTACTAACATAATAGCCTTGTCCAAGTTTTACTTTAAATGTTAAATTGATTAATCCAACTAAAATGAGTATATTATTTATGCATGTGCTATAAGTTTATTTACAACTCATGTTCACGAGTATATATATGTTGCGCATCATATGCATACACATAGCCATACCTAAGTAATTTATTTAATGAAGAATGAGAAAACGATATTAATTTATTTAGTTGGAAAATATGCATATACAACATGTATGTTTTCTATGCATATGGTTTATACACGCTTTTCCACGCATTCTTGTTTTATTTAAATACTAGGGTCATATATGCATATCGCACCATATTCATAATATCTAAATCATGTAAAATAAATTCTTAGAACATGCTATCTGTAAATGATTAAGTTTAAAAGAAATATATCTTTAACTATGTCATATATATAGACATAAAGGCATATAAATACTTATAGAAGATAAGTCAAGATATTAATACATAGGAATGTTTCCATATGCATTAGAAGCATGTAACTTCATTTTACATGTAAAACATTTAGGAATGATTGCTATGTAAATTTAGTTTATTTTTTTCGTGTTCTTTTGAACAACCTCATGTTTATTAGTAGAAATAATTATAGATTTCACATAATAGATATGCACGCAATCACCATCAATAAAACATGTGCATCTCATCATTTTCACTATAGTGGTTTTGCAAATAAAGGTTCATGAATAATCTTACACCTTGCTCTCTTTAAAAAGAAATAAGGTATAAATAATTTGTCTAGGTGAATATGGCCTATAAAAGGCCATGAATATATTTCTTAGCAAATTATCACCGTAGAATAAATGGAGTCGCGAGAACCCTAGTATCCCTTCTTCTATTTATTTATCGTTAGAATTCGATAACGCGTGGTCCATTCCACTCCGAGTACATATTTATTTTCATAAAATGCATTCCATAATCATGCTCTTTGGTTTTTATTCGAAATATTTGTATTAATTATTGTAGATTTTATTGGATCTTCTTGGATGGCTTTATTTGGATTTCTCGGTGTTTATCGATCGCGGATTGATGTGCGCGTGAGTGAATCGCCGAAGGACTACATCGCGGGAGAATCAACAATTGAAGATCATTGTACGAGCTATGTATATAAAGGTGCGAGGCAAGCACACCGTCTTGATCATTTTGATCCTATGTTTGCAAAAACATTTAAGTGCTTAATATGTAGGATTAATTTGTGCATAATTTATATCACTAAAAAATGCTCATTTGGGAAATGGTAGATACTACCTATATGATTTTATCCTCTTTGTTGAACTATATCAAATTCTCTTGTAATCATAGGTTGGGTTATCATAATGGCTATAAGCTCTAAGCTTCATGATATAATTAATTGCTAATTAAGCTTGCTAAAATGAATGACTATATTTTGTATAAATGTAAGTACATTATAATCATTAAATTTACGGATTATGTTGATGGGAATTATTGTTGTTAATATATGATGATAATTTAGATGTTGACGGGTTTTTGATGTGATAATATTAAATTGGATTAATAATTAATGGATAATGATGATTTTGGAGACCCGTCGCATCGCATAAGGACCGGTACATCGTATTTTGATTTAAGGAAACATCGTGCGACCATGGATGCTGGTATGGGACGGCCATGGCTAAGTAATTAGTTGAATGTTGCCTTGCCTTCTAGAAGTAGAGAATGTATGGATAATTTACCCGATTTGGTAGTTATTCAGAGGGACCTCCATCACTACGGTTTTGGGCTTAAGGTTTACCAATACAATGAATTGTACCCTTTTAATTCCTGCCTAACTATCCATGTTTGAAGGAGGGAAAAATTGTACCTCTGGGATGTTAGCTGGTAGGTACGGAGGGATTTTACAATTTAGGGAAGGCAAGGTTAACAAACGGCTAATGAAAACGTCATGCGTGATACCGATGTGCACACTTCGTGAGTGCACGGTGCTTGCAACACCACAGACGGTCACTCACTGTCCATGGGTACAGCGTACAAACTCTGCAGAGTCATAATCCATTCGAATGGCCGTGCTTGCGGTCTCAAGCTCCTTAATGATAGGTCTTTGTTTAGAGAATGGTTGGGATTAAAATTGATCATGATTATTATAGTTATTAATATATGTATGGCATAGTTGATGATTGTTGTAGGAACTTGACTTAGAGGTCAAGTATGACACTTTATTCTTATAATGCTTACTTGTGCTTACATTTATGCAATTTATATTCAAGCAAATTAATTTAGTAATTATTTTATTAATCAAGTTTAGATTGCCATTTGCTCATTTATGCAAATTTACCCATGTTATGCCTTCCTTCATTTTGACCTTGCATATAATTATAATTTTGGATATTATTCACATGCATGCTTGCCTCCGATAACTTTGTTTCAGAGATGACATGAATCTCGGTGAGGAACGACGCCGTTCTTTCTCGGAGTTCAACTTCCAGTCAATTGCCTGTGGGATGTGAACACGGGGCACACGCTGGAGATTTGAATTCCTTTATGTTACCGATGTATTTATTTCTTAAGGTATTTCGTCGGCTGTTGAGCCAATATTTCGTAAATTTTAAATAAACTTGATAGTTAAATTTTGATATGGCTATGGTTCCACTGTAATTACCGTGTGTACTTGTCATTGATCCTGGGGCAAGTACAGAAAACACGGAGTTCGGGTGTTTTTATAACCCGGGACATCACAGATATTGAGATTCTAGCGAAGCACGGACGCCATTCTTGTCCCTTTTTTTTCTTTGTTTCCGCCCTGTCTTTACCTCAGCTGATGGAGGATGCTTTGCCCAAACAACATTTCACCAGTGGAAAGGATTTTCTAGTGCACAACAAATTACAACTGGAAACGATTTACAGGTGTAAGACATTACAATACTTCCAAACAGGGCCCAAAGCAGTAAGTATAACCCGATGCCAGTACTATCATATCATGTTTACTCGGTATTTCTAAAAACCACACTCCAACACCTTAAAAATGTTTTTTTCAAACCACCTTAAATAATATTCTAACTATATCTTTCAAGTAATTCTGTACGATCTAGACACGTACCAGAGTAGTTCCGGACTTTGGGTTGGTGTCCATAGATTTTACGAGTGCACAGCTTGGGATTCCTGTTACGGAAAAAGGTTTCTAAAGCTTGGAATATTGGAATTGGTCAAAAAAAAACTTGTCAAATTATAATTTCATTTAGTCGCTGCTAAGCTACCTGAACTGGAGACGTTGAATTGAATTGAGGTCTAATTTCGAATCCATGTGGATTATCGAAACTGCTCTCAAATTCAATGCTTTCCGTTGGATGACACTTCAGTTGTTTAGATGGATATATAATTAGAGCGATTCCATTGGATGTTTTTCTGCATACTCTGAAGGATCCAAAATAAGCAACAAGTTGATGCAGAAAAGGAATGCTCACAGCGACATTTTTGGTTTTCTTTTAGGGCAGCTGCGACAATTGGTGCCGACAATTTTCAGGATATAGGGATTTATTTATGAGTCTGATCAATGTTAAATTTTTACGATTTTAACTATCAATGCAAAAAATTCAAAATATTTGACTATATATAAGACATTTTTTTACGGTAGCTTTAAACATTGTGGACCGTCCATTTAAATAGATCTCGAGGCATAAGATGAACTGACTTCACACATAAATAGTTATATTATTTCTATTTTGGGAAGTGACTATTTTTACAAACAAAACCATGTGAAAGGACACTGATAAATATTTTTTGCTGGTTGCCGTGGGAGCATAATCACGTTCTAATTTTTAACGTGGCAAGATAATAACATTTGTTGAGGCATAAGACTTTTTGATCCGAAATGCGCATCGAGATCTACTAGTATTGCCATTTTTTTGACGTGACAAGGTAACCACATTTGTTGAGACACGAGATTCAGGAGTGCTTTGGGGTTGAAAATATAATCACGTTTATTGTAGAATTAAAATCACGCCACCTTTTTTTAGAAACAAAATCCTAACTAGGATGCAATATTAGACTATATCTGAGTTGTGGATTGCCAAATTAAGAAGACCAATTCATTTAAGTAGTCTATAGGTATATTTTAAATATTAATAAGGCGGGAATAACATAAAAGAACCTTATATATAGACAATGTCATTATATTCATTATAAAGTAAACTATCATCATAATATCTAACTGATTTGCATTTGAAATAAGCTATTTCTATCGATAGTGTTAGTCAAAATTACACATGTTTAGCTTTGACCAAACCAAAAATAAGTCTTTATATTCTTGAATGAAGTGAGTAACTAAATCCTAAGCTAAATCAACAAGTGCTACTCATCAAATTAGATTTAGTGATATGTAACGACGACAACCACATATTGATGTGATGTCATTCACAATCACACAATTGTAATATCTCTGTGTATAATTAATTACATTTTAATTTAGAAGTAATCGATGCATTAAAAGAGACAAATATGGGTCACGATCGGAGCAAGTAATGTCCGCTCAACCACTCAGCTTAATGGCTGACTTAAATCCCTGTTACCGCTGTCAAACCGTCCCAACAGGGACATGCCAAGAGCGCCCGCCCGCGGGAGGAGCGGAGAAGAGGAGAGATCTGTTTGGCAAAAACCCTCATCAGTCGCAACGGCATACCCCACACCGCATCGCCGTCAGGAGGAACCCCGGGCCACCGCGCGCGTCCGATCCCGACCCTATCCACCCGGCCGCATCCCCGCCGTCCGATCCCCATCCGCTGCGTCACGTGCCAGGGCGGAGTCCCCGATGCCGATGCGGGCCGCGAAATTGCCCGCCCCTCCCTCCTCTTCCGGCTCCCCTCGTGATATCCGCCTCGCCTCCACCCGGCGCCTCCTCCGCCAGTCCGCCTCACTCCGCCCCCGCCCCACCCCAACACCGCCGCCGTCCGCAACGATCCAAGCGCCCCCGCCGTCAACCCCGAAGCCGCCCCGCGCGTCGCCTTCCCCGCCTCCATCGCCACCTCCCAGGTACCGGCTGGCCTGCCTGCCCGTCTCTATTTAATTAGTCCCGCCCCGCGCCAGTGCCCGCGTTCCTCTGTCGCGGCGCAGCGGAGTTCCCCAGATCCCGCGCGCGGACGTCGATCTGCGCCCCCCACGGTGAGGCCGGCCGCCGTCATTGCTCTCGCTCTCGCGCGTCCTGCCGCCGCCAGCCGTCTGGTTGATGCAGTGGGTTGGTCTGAGTGTGAGTAGAGGTTTAAGGCCGGGGCCGGATTCGTCAGGCCCCGCCGGGATTTCTCGCCGCGGGGACGAATTACGGGAGCTCGTGGTGTAAGTGGGAGGTGGTCCGTCGTTCGGGATGGATTCGGGACTCCAGTCGTTGCGGAACGCTGTGGTGCTGAAATGCAGGCGGTCCCGGGTTGCAGGGTGGACGCGCAGGTTGTAGCTGGCCCTGCTGATCTCTACTCTCTAGCACTGCTTTCTGGGGCCCTGTTAGCGAATTCCCATCCTAAGACTGCCGGCTGAGTTAGGGGTATACTCTGTTATGAGGATTTGAGGTTTAAGGTGGGTGGAGTCGTTGTGGGTACTCTGCTGCATCGGGGTTTAGGCTTCTCTGTTCCTATGGGACGGGTGTGGCTTCGTTGCTTGTGTGTTTTGGCTTTTATGTCATTGTTTTTTCATTCCAAATATTTGTACCGTGACATTGTGCCGATTGATGCTGGTGGTACTGTTTGTTTTTTCCCCTTTCTAGTTCCCGTTGTTATCTAGCAGCTATATGTGTTGGTGACTTTTGTCATGTGTGTTAAATCTCAAACTATCCAGTGTATTTTGCACGAAACCTGCACTTTTGGGGGAGAAAGATGTCCAATTCAAAACATGACGAAAACAGGCAAAAAGCACTAGAAGCCACCGCTTCAGAAATCATGCCTTTTTAAATCCTTGACCTGTGTTGCTAGTATGTGGCCTATAAACTGGAAACATGCACTCTGTTTTTGGATATTCAACCTTCTTAAGAGTGTTCCACTAGAAGCTTCGTAAAGTTCTTGTTCATGGGTGACTGAACTAATAGTTCCTATTCATTTTCTTCTGCCAGATTTCTCAGGAAATTTCCCTCTCTTTTTTATGGCACCACGCCTTTGAGAAACTCTTGAATAGCGGTGTCTGGGTTACACGACGGACATGTCGCGTCTTGGATTGACTGCCGCTGCCTCAAAGGCACTGCCACTACTCCCCAATCTACAGAGAAGTTCAGCCGGGGCTACATTCCCATCATCTGCGTCATCTAGACACTCCAACAGGAGAAAAAGCCGCACACGGTCAATTCGGGATGGAGTTGATGGAGGCCTATCAGATTCCAAAAAGCTTAACCAGTCAGTTCGCCAAGGTAAATTTGACCTTTTTTGATGGCACAACTTAAATTTGCAAAAAGTGTCGATATATAAGACTTTTTTCCCTTTGTATTGTTTAGGGCACTGTAATATTGGCGATGGAACTGGTTTATTAGATACAAAATATCACAACAGGCCTACAATTCTTTCATATTGTTATTGACAAACTAAGAATAACTTTTTAAGAGTTACTATTTGTCTCAAGAAAGTAATTAGTTTCTTTTACTATTTGATACCGTCGCAAGCATGCTTATTTTTGAATTTTTGACCGCATGTAGGTCTTGCTGGCATCATCGACCTCCCAAATGAGACAGCTTTGGATGTGGATATTTCATAGTAAGCACTTCAGCATTTTGCAGACCTTGAATGTTTGTTTGTACTCCTTTTGTTTCCTCGAATATAGTTGTCATGTAGTGTTGCTTTGTGTTGAAATTCTGAGTGTTGTATACTTCAGTTAATCATGATGATGCATTATGTGCATGACTGCTATGCTGGAAGTGTTATCCTTGACAGACATGTTTTTTTCTTCTTCTGTATTTAAATACATAGACATTGTACACTCATTACCGGTGTTTTGTAAAATAAATTGTGCTTCTATCATAAAGTTGTTCTGAGAAAAAAAGCTTTATTTATATCACAAGTTAATGTGCTTGAATTAAATGATCTATTCTTCTTGCACCACCAATAAATGCATTGATGGTCAACTGATAACAGACAATCAAAATAAGTCTAATGTGAACGCTTTTCCTTTAACTGGGACCATATGGTAAGTCCATGCAGTAAATGCAAGGCACATTTGAGGTTTGAAGATTAAAAACCAAACCTATTTTCAGTATGCATTCTGAACAAGAGTAAATTCCTTCTTTATCCCCTTTTTGTTTGCAGTGGATCTGAAGATCCCAGGGGACCTACAGCCACAAAGTCCTCTCCAATGAATGGGATCATAAATGATACACTTAATGGGAGACAGGCCTCCTTGTCCAAGGTTACAGAATTTTGTAACGCATTAGGTGGCACAACACCCATTCACAGTATATTAGTGGCAAACAATGGAATGGCAGCAACAAAGTTCATGAGGAGTGTTCGAACATGGGCTAATGATGTTTTCGGATCAGAGAAGGTGATTCAACTCGTGGCTATTGCAACTCCGGAAGACATGAGGATAAATGCAGAACACATTAGAATTGCCGATCAATTTGTAGAGGTGCCTGGTGGGACAAATAATAACAACTATGCAAATGTTCAACTCATAGTGGAGGTTCGTACTGCTCGTCGCTCTGTACTATTGATTGACCACCTCTTTCAACATCTATAACTATTAAGTTTTGTATTGCAGATAGCAGAGAGATTAAAAGTTTCTGCTGTTTGGCCTGGCTGGGGTCATGCTTCTGAGAATCCTGAACTCCCAGATGCTCTGACTGCGAAAGGTATTGTTTTTCTTGGGCCACCAGCATCATCAATGAATGCTTTGGGAGACAAGGTCGGTTCAGCTCTCATTGCACAAGCAGCCGGGGTCCCAACTCTTTCTTGGAGTGGATCACATGTGAGTCTCATACTCTCTTTGATAACTATCTGATGATCTTTTTGCTGTATTTTATACTCTAACGGCTTTGTATTTAGGTTGAAGTTCCATTAGAGTGCTGCTTGGACGCGATACCCGAGGAGATGTATAGAAAAGCTTGTGTTACTACGACAGAGGAAGCAGTCGCGAGTTGTCAGATGATTGGTTATCCTGCCATGATTAAGGCGTCCTGGGGAGGTGGTGGTAAAGGAATTAGAAAGGTTCATTGTTCATGTGGCTCAACTATCATCAACAGATTGTGAAATATGGAGGTTTGATGTGCAGGCCTAACTTCTCTCTCTTTTTCTTTTTAATTCCTTTATAGGTTCATAATGATGACGAGGTTAGAGCACTGTTTAAGCAAGTACAAGGTGAAGTCCCTGGCTCCCCAATATTTATCATGAGGCTTGCATCCCAGGTAAGGGTTTTCTTAACCCTTCTGGTTGTTGTATTATCTATATTCGAGAAGCTTCATTTGGCAGTGGCACTAATGATCTCTGGAAGTTCTGGAGATAAATATATTAGTGAAACTTAATTGACGTGCGTTCATAAAATTTGCATTGTGTACCTTAAATTTAGAAGTATTAGTATTGTGAAGACACATTCCACTTGCTAGATCTGGACTTTTCTTTGTGTGCTTGTTAATACACATGAGCCATTTCTGTCCTTGGTATTGGCCTTAGGTTTAGATAAAATGCCATTTTACAGTCAGTATCATGGAAACATTTAGACAATGGCTCCCTAATTTGAAGAGAAACAACATATTTGATTTACCATAGCTCGTTTTATGGGGATGAATGATGATACATGACCCGATTTCTCGAAGTAACTGGCTGGATGGACATGCATTGGATTCTAGAGTTTCACATAATACTGAACTGTGTTTTTTTTTTTCTTTTTGGAATTGAACTGTGTTTTTTTGAAAAAACAAAGACTTATCCTTTTTGGAAACGTAATCTGCTATCTGTACTATATATATATTTTATTTTAAACCTTATTTTGTTTTTTTAGAGTCGTCATCTTGAAGTTCAGTTGCTTTGTGATCAATATGGCAATGTAGCAGCACTTCACAGTCGTGATTGCAGTGTGCAACGGCGACACCAGAAGGTTTGTTGTCCCATGTTCTAAAACCATCCATCAGCTACTCACCTATAGCTCTTATAACAAATAATGCTTATTTCGTTTGGGTTACAACAGATCATTGAGGAAGGCCCAGTTACTGTTGCTCCACGTGAGACGGTTAAAGCGCTTGAGCAGGCAGCAAGGAGGCTTGCTAAGGCTGTGGGTTATGTTGGTGCTGCTACTGTCGAATACCTTTACAGCATGGAGACTGGAGAATACTATTTCCTGGAGCTTAATCCCCGATTGCAGGTTTTTTTTTTGTCTGGAATACTCTACAAAAATTAATCTGTTGTGAGTCCTTTTAAAATTTAAAATGATCTCCATTCAGGTCGAGCATCCTGTCACCGAGTGGATTGCTGAAGTAAATTTGCCGGCAGCTCAAGTTGCAGTTGGAATGGGCATACCCCTTTGGCGGATTCCAGGTAATTATTCTCGTAACAATTTATTTATTACTATTCCGTGTTATTAATTTCTATAACTTGTCTTCTTATGTAGAGATCAGACGCTTTTATGGAATGGACCATGGAGGAGGCTATGACACCTGGAGGAAAACAGCAGCTCTTGCTAAACAATTTAACTTTGATGAAGTTGATTCTCAATGGCCAAAGGGCCATTGTGTAGCAGTTAGAATAACTAGCGAGGATCCGGATGATGGTTTCAAGCCTACTGGTGGAAAAGTAAAGGTGAGATTTAATGGTGTCAGATATATTAGCACTCTACGGTAAAGTTGTCTTGTGTTGATTTTCTTAATTTTCAGGAGATAAGTTTTAAAAGCAAGCCTAATGTTTGGGCCTACTTCTCAGTAAAGGTAACTTACTCGTAACTTTTTCCATTGTGACATTATCTTATATGCACATAGATTTTGGCTGGAATATTTTTATAACTTGCACTCTGACTCCCCTTTATCTGTTCGTAGTCTGGCGGTGGCATTCATGAATTTGCTGATTCTCAGTTTGGTATGTGTTCAAATGAATGTATATATATTTTCTGCAATCTATTTATGTCACCACTTTTTGATTTTTATTCTTTCCATTCTATAGGACATGTTTTTGCTTATGGACTCTCTAGATCAGCAGCGATAACCAACATGGCTCTTGCATTAAAAGAGATACAAATTCGTGGAGAAATTCATTCAAACGTTGACTATACAGTTGATCTCTTAAATGTAAGAATATGGAATGGCTTTTGAAGCCCCTTTTCTGGTTTTAATACTTCTTTTTTTTGTTTGATTTTCTCATCAATCAGACCGACTGTTCCATTTCTCTATACTTATCCAGGCATCAGACTTTAAAGAAAATAAGATTCATACTGGTTGGCTGGATACAAGAATTGCTATGCGTGTTCAGTCTGAGAGACCCCCGTGGTATATTTCAGTGGTTGGAGGAGCTTTGTATGTAAGTAGGAGATGTCGATGCTAGCACTCTTGTCGAGCTATTGTGGAAAACATATCAATGCGGTCTAATCTAAATCATTGTTACATGCTACAGAAAACAGTAACTACAAATGCAGCCACTGTTTCGGATTATGTTAGTTATCTCACGAAAGGTCAAATTCCACCAAAGGTATGTTTATTGGCTTAAATTTTGGGCATTTTTTAAAGGCAAAAATAGTTGACTAATAATTCTCATCTGCAGCATATATCCCTTGTCAATTCAACTGTTAATCTCAATATAGAGGGGAGCAAATACACAGTAAGTATGACATTGATTGAAATCTTTTCAGATGCAATAAAGTATTTTTTTTTTTCATTTTCTATATTGTGTCATATAGGTTGACACTGAAAGGACCGGACATGGTAGCTACAAGTTGAAAATGAAAGATTCAAAAGTTGAAGCAAATGTAAAATCGTTATGTGATGGTGGCCTCTTAATGCAGGTAACTCTTTTCATTCTTTTACACTTAATACATGATATATGGTTGTGAAGTTTGAGGCCATTTATGCACTGTAATGGTTTCAGTTGGATGGAAACAGCCATGTAATTTATGCAGAAGAAGAGGCTGGTGGTACACGCCTACTTATTGATGGAAAAACGTGCTTGCTACAGGTAAAATGTTCTGTTTCACTTCAGTTGATATTTTCAGCACACTGTCTACTTTTTTCAATGTATATGTCATTCTCACTTCCCAATGCAGCTCTCTCTCTCTCTGCTCATCGTTTTCAGCACATTGTCTACTTTTTCATCTTTCATTTCCGTGTCCGAGGCTAGAATGACACTTATTTTGGAATGGAGGGAGTACAATTGAATTCATATTTGACTTCTTCCATATCATGTCAGTTTCATGGTTATGACCAATGCAATATAAAAAATATTTGCGGTCATAGTATACTAGGTCAAGCGGTGCATTACATTTAAAATGAGGGGATTATCCTTCGGAGATGATTACATTTAAAATGAGGGGATTATCCTTCGGAGATGAATTGCTTTTACACGAGATGTGTCAAAAGAAAATTGTTACTAGATCCTTCTTGCGGAGTTATTTCCAACCTTGATTTTTGTTAAAATTACACAACGACGTCCTTACATTAAGGGTGACCGTAAATTAAGAAGACGAATTTTGACACTACCCCACACCATCAGAGTTATCTTCTACTTCGAAAATTGAGATTATCTATGCACGACGTCAATGACAATATCTTTTATGGCAGAATGACCATGATCCATCAAAGTTGTTAGCCGAGACACCATGCAAACTTCTTCGTTTCTTGGTTGCTGATGGTGCTCACGTCGATGCTGATGTACCATATGCGGAAGTTGAGGTTATGAAGATGTGCATGCCCCTCCTGTCACCTGCTTCTGGTGTCATTCATGTCATGATGTCTGAGGGGCAGGCTTTGCAGGTTGTACTCATACATTTCCACTCCTTGTCTTGTGCATGTTTCTCGTAAGCGCTGCGTGCAAATTTCTTAACTTATATTTTGTTCTAGGCCGGTGATCTTATAGCAAGGCTGGATCTTGACGACCCTTCTGCTGTGAAGAGAGCTGAACCTTTCAGTGGCAGTTTCCCGGAAATGAATCCTCCTGTTGCTGCCTCTAGCCAAGTTCACAAAAAATTTGCTGCAAGTTTGAACGCTGCCCGAATGGTCCTCGCAGGATACGAGCATGAAATCAACCAAGTAAATCTCAGACCTCTAGTGTGATTACATTTTTTTTCATTCTTTTTGTTTATGTCATTTACTTTTGTTTTAATATGTTTATATGATTTCTGGGTTAACCTGGTTTCCTCTTTACGTATAACTTAAAAAATATTTAAATGGTTTTTTTTGGCAGACATAGATTCCAGTACTTATTTTTTGAGGGATAAATTCCAATGCTTATGGATTTATATTTTGACCATATTCATCTTATTGTGAACCTGCATTCTGATGTGCTGCATCAATCGTTTAACTTCTTTAAGCAAATTAATGTTCTAAGTTGATGTAGTTTTCAATCATATTTCGTTAATCTTTAAGAATTGCAACTTGATGTAATCTCCTTAGCATTTAATATTCACGTATTATGGGTCATTTAAATTCTGCTTCCTTTTCAGGTGGTACAAGATTTGATATGCTGCCTAGATGACCCCGAGCTACCTTTCCTACAATGGGATGAACTTATGTCAGTTCTAGCAACTAGGCTTCCACGAAAACTTAAGAGTGAGGTATGGGAATATTACATGTATCAATCTGCCTGAAATGGATTTGTTTTTCCATATAGATTATCTTATTTCGACTTACTATTGTAATTGATACCAAAGTTTGATATAACCATAGTAAAACTCCTATTTCTGTTGTGCTTTTTGTTCACTTGGATTAGTAGTTGTAATTTATTCTGTGATTTTTCAAGACGTAAGAAGACATTTGACTCCAGCAACTTACGTAATAGGAGCTGAATAATTGTGTTTTCAAGTTCTGATTTTGTTAAAAATCTATGCATCCAGTTAGAGGACAAATACGAGGAATATAAGTTAGGTTTCTACCATGGGAAGGACAAGGAATTCCCATCCAGATTGCTCAGAGACACTATTGAGGTCAGTTATATTTCAGTTGTCTCTTTGGTTATATCACTTTCTGATCTGTTTGATATTCTATTAACTGTTGTTTTTTTAGGCAAATCTTTTGTGTGGTTCTGAGAAGGAAAAGGCTACAAATGAGAGGCTTGTTGAGCCTCTTATGAGCCTACTGAAGTCATACGAGGGTGGGAGGGAAAGCCATGCTCGTTTGGTCGTCAAGTCCCTTTTTGAGGAATATCTTTCTGTGGAAGAACTTTTCAGTGTTGGCATTCAGGTTATCTTACGTATCCTTTCTGAAGTGATAAGCATAAATCATGATTACAAAAAAAAAAATCTTCATTTCTTGCATCCCATGAGTGAATTTTGCATGTTTCTCAAGTATGTCAAATTGCATATCTGTAGTACACATGAAGCTTAAGAGGTACTCCCTCCGGGTTTAAATTGTTGACGCTATTGACTTTTTTCGTTACGTTTGACCATTCGTCTTATTCAAAATATTAGTTCAAACATGCAAAATTACAAGGTATATTTCAACTTTCTTTAGTGATAAAACAAATCATAACAAAATATATGATAATTTTTTTAAAAAATTGAATAAAATGAGTGGTCAAACATAATGAAAAAAGTCAATGGTGTCAACAATTCAAAATCGGAGGGAGTATGTCAAATTGCAGCATCAAATTCATCTTATGTTGAGAAACAAAAGAAAAGAATCAGCATGGCACTGTTCATTACTAATAGTGCCACTTGTGCCATTTGATGAGTTTGAAAATGATCTTTACAGGTTTATGTTACTCCATGTGTGTTACATATTTTCCTAAAAAAAAAAAAGTGTGCTACATATATGAGGTTTTATGATTTTAAAAAGATTGCATTGTGTCAGCTTTTCACACTTTTGATAATGGGGGCACTGTAGATCCTGGACACCAACGAATTTCCCTAAATCATAAGCTAAAATGACATTTTGACATGCGGCTTTCACATATTTGTTTATATTAAATAATTTTGTGGGAATGTGTAGCAAAAAACTTATACTAAAATGGAACTCACTGGAACCAACTTGACTCAGTACGTTTTCTATTATTTTATGTCAGTCTGATGTGATTGAAAGCCTACGCCATCAATACAGTAAGGACCTGCAGAAGGTTGTAGACATCGTGCTGTCTCACCAGGTAAATTTCTTTATGATTGGTAAGGCAGCCTTGTGTTATTTTATTGAAACAGCAGGGGGTGGGGGTGGGGGGGGGGGGCATGCTACTATTAAAGAACGCAGGAATCATCTATCTTGTATAGTTTCATCTTCTAAGCATGTTTCTTCTATTTAATCTGTCAATACAGAGTAGCCAGGTTGGGGGATGGGGTGGGCTTCTTACAGCACTTTGATTTACGAGAATGGTGATGGTACTGTAAGGCAGTATTGTTATTAATGGTGTGATTTTGTTCATAGGGTGTGAGGAACAAAGGTAAGCTGGTAACAGCTCTAATGGAGAAGCTGGTTTACCCAAATCCTGCTGCTTACAGGGATTTGTTGATTCGGTTTTCTTCGCTCAATCATAAAAGATATTATAAGGTACTGAAGTGACATGAAATAACAGAGGTCTTTCAATTACAATTGATTTTAGCCTAATGCATCTCATAATAAACACAGTTGGCCCTTAAAGCAAGTGAACTTCTTGAACAAACCAAACTAAGTGAACTCCGTGCAAGCATTGCAAGAAGCCTTTCAGAGCTGGGGATGCATAAGGGAGAATCGACTATTGTGGATAGCATGGAAGATTTAGTCACGGCCCCACTTCCTGTTGAAGATGCACTTATTTCCTTGTTTGATTACAGTGATCCAACTGTCCAGCAGAAAGTGATTGAGACATACATTTCTCGGTTATATCAGGTATCGCATGGACCAGCTATTATTTCTTTTGCACTTGCACTGAGAACACCTGGATTGCATAAACTATAAAATTTCCCACTGAAATGAGATGCTCATTACTGTTTAAATTATGTATGGAAATTTGTGATCACAAAATGTTTGCTATATGTTTAGCAAAACATGCTGGTTAATTTGCCAATAATATCTTGCAGCCCCATCTTGTCATGGATAGTATCAGATTGAAATGGAAGGAATCAAGTGCTATTGCATCATGGGAATTCTCTGATGAGCTTGTTGATACAAGAAATAGACAGGGGGCTATTCACGGTGGGAAGAGATGGGGTGCTATGGTCATTCTCAAGTCCCTTGAATCCGTGCAAGCAGCCGTTGGAGCTGCACTAAAGGATGTGGCACACTACCCCAGCGCTGAGGGTAATATGATGCACATTGCCTTATTACATTCTGATAAGGAGAGTATAAGCAAAAACAGGTACATTCATGTGCAGTAGCCAAATGATTCTTATCTGTCACTTCTGTTCTGTCTTCTGTGGAATATTTGTTAGTTACTGATCCATTTTTTCTGCAGTGATGATGCTCAATATCGGATGGACGAACTTTCAAGGATACTCAAAGATAGTAGTGTCACAATGGATCTCCATGCTGCTGGTCTGAAGGCTATAAGTTGCATTGTTCAAAGAGATGAAGCAAACATGCCCATCCGCCACACATTCGTCTGGTCTGATGAAAAGCGCGGTTATTTGGAAGAGAAGCTTCTCAGACATGTGGAGCCTCCACTATCTGCACTTCTTGAATTGGTATGTTTGTCAAAATAACTTAATGTGGTATGACAACAGTTATATTCTTTATCTTGCTAATTTTCCTGACCATTTGTATTTATTTTCCTATTCGAATACAGGACAAATTGAATGTCAAAGGATATAACGATACAAAGTATACTCCATCACGTGATCGTCAATGGCATATCTACACACTAAGAAATACTGAAAACCCCAAGATGCTGCATAGAGTATTTTTCCGGACTATTGTCAGGCAACCTAATGCAGGCAACAAGTTTACGTCAGCCCAAATTGATGAATCTGAATTAGGAGGTTCTGAGGAATCTCTGTCATATACATCGAACAGCATTTTAAGATCATTGATGACTGCTATTGAAGAACTGGAGCTTCATGCGATTAGGACAGGTTATTCTCACATGTATCTGTGCGTATTGAAAGAACAAAAGCTTCTTGATCTCATTCCAGTGTCAGGGTAAGTGTGCACCTTTTTTTTTTGTTGTTGTTGTTGAGAATAGATATGCATACCTTCTGATGGTGGTCTCGTTACTCAGGAGCACTATTGTTGATGTTGGCCAAGATGAAGCTACTGCATGCTCGCTTTTAAAAGCAATGGCTCTAAAGATACACGAGCTTGTTGGTTCAAGAATGCATCCTCTTTCTGTGTGCCAGTGGGAGGTGAAACTCAAATTGGCTTGTGATGGCCCTGCCAATGGTACCTGGAGAGTTGTAACCACCAATGTTACTAGTCACACCTGCACTGTGGATGTAAGTTCTCTCTACCATGCTCTTCTTTTGTATGGTGCACCTTAATATGTGTTAACATGTATTTCTTGTATTTAAAAGTACTGTTCTTCAGCCATTCTCAACTGTTAGTAGTGTTCTTTTGTTATGCGAGGTGTTATTGTTCTCCAGCCATGCTCAACTGTATTAGCACTTAATTACTGTTTATGCTTATGCACATTGTACTTCTAATGTTTTCAGATCTACCGGGAAGTGGAAGATACAGATTCACAGAAGTTAGTTTACCATTCTGCCACCTCATTGGATGGTCCGTTGCATGGTGTTCCGCTGAATAATCCATATCAGCCTTTGAGTGTTATTGATCTAAAGCGCTGCTCAGCCAGGAATAACAGAACTACATATTGCTATGATTTCCCACTGGTGAGTCAATTTCCCTCATCACTTCAATACATACCTATCTTTAATTGTTATTAAACCTATTGCTGATAAAGGTAAACAATGCAGGCATTTGAAACAGCGCTGCAGAAATCATGGCACTCTAGCGCTTCTAGTGTAACTAATGGCAGTGGAAATAGTCAATCCTATGTCAAAGCAACAGAGCTGGTGTTTGCTGACAAGAATGGGTCATGGGGCACTCCTGTAATTCCCATGGAGCGTCCTGCTGGGCTCAATGACATTGGTATGGTAGCTTGGATCTTGGATATGTCGACACCTGAATTTCCCAATGGCAGGCAGATTATTGTTGTAGCAAATGATATTACTTTCAGAGCTGGATCATTTGGTCCAAGGGAAGATGCATTTTTTGAAGCCGTTACGAATCTGGCTTGTGAGAAGAAGCTTCCTCTTATATACTTGGCAGCAAATTCTGGTGCTAGGATTGGCATAGCAGATGAAGTGAAATCTTGCTTCCGTGTTGGCTGGTCTGATGAAGGAAGTCCTGAACGTGGGTTTCAATACATTTATCTGACTGAAGAAGACTATTCTCGTATTGGTTCTTCTGTTATAGCACATAAGCTTCAGTTAGATAATGGTGAGATTAGGTGGATTATTGACTCTGTGGTGGGCAAGGAGGATGGACTTGGTGTGGAGAATATACATGGAAGCGCTGCTATCGCCAGTGCTTATTCCAGGGCATATGAAGAGACATTCACTCTTACATTCGTGACTGGACGTACTGTTGGAATAGGAGCTTATCTTGCACGACTTGGTATACGGTGCATCCAGCGTCTTGACCAGCCTATTATTTTAACAGGGTATTCTGCCTTGAATAAGCTTCTTGGGCGAGAAGTGTACAGCTCCCACATGCAGTTGGGTGGTCCCAAGATCATGGCGACCAACGGTGTTGTCCACCTAACTGTTTCCGATGACCTTGAAGGTGTTTCTAATATATTGAGGTGGCTCAGTTATGTTCCTGCAAACATAGGCGGGCCTCTTCCTATTGCAAAACCTTTGGACCCACCGGACAGACCTGTCGCATATATCCCTGAGAACACATGTGATCCCCGTGCAGCTATCCGTGGTGTTGATGATGGTCAAGGGCAATGGTTGGGTGGTATGTTCGACAAAGACAGCTTTGTGGAGACATTCGAAGGATGGGCTAAAACAGTGGTTACTGGCAGGGCAAAGCTTGGAGGTATTCCGGTTGGTGTCATAGCTGTGGAGACACAAACCATGATGCAGCTCGTTCCTGCTGATCCAGGCCAGCTGGATTCTCATGAGCGATCTGTTCCTCGGGCTGGACAAGTGTGGTTCCCGGATTCAGCAACAAAGACAGCTCAGGCATTATTGGACTTTAACCGTGAAGGATTACCTCTGTTCATCCTTGCTAACTGGAGAGGCTTCTCCGGTGGACAAAGAGATCTGTTTGAAGGAATTCTTCAGGCTGGGTCAACAATTGTTGAGAACCTTAGGACATATAATCAGCCAGCCTTTGTCTACATTCCCATGGCTGGAGAGCTTCGTGGAGGAGCTTGGGTCGTGGTTGATAGCAAAATAAATCCAGACCGCATCGAGTGTTATGCTGAGAGGACGGCTAAAGGTAATGTTCTCGAACCTCAGGGGTTAATTGAAATCAAGTTCAGGTCAGAGGAACTCCAAGACTGTATGGGTAGGCTTGACCCAGAGTTGATAAATCTGAAAGCAAAACTCCAAGGTGCAAAGCTTGGTAATGGAGGTGTACCTGACATAGAATCCATTCAGAAGAGTATAGAAGCTCGTACAAAACAGTTGATGCCTTTATACACTCAGATCGCAATACGGTTTGCTGAATTGCATGATACTTCCCTCAGAATGGCTGCTAAAGGTGTGATTAAGAAAGTTGTTGACTGGGATGAATCACGTTCTTTCTTCTATAAGAGATTACGAAGGAGGGTCTCTGAAGATGTTCTTGCAAAAGAAATCAGGGGTGTAGCTGGTGATCACTTTACTCACCAATCAGCAGTTGAGCTGATCAAGAAATGGTACTTGGCATCTCAAGCAGAAACAGGAAGCACTGAGTGGGATGATGATGATGCTTTTGTCGCCTGGAAGGAAAATCCTGAAAACTATAAGGCGTATCTCCAGGAGCTTAAGGCTCAAAAGGTATCTCAATCGCTTTCCGATCTTGCAGGCTCCAGTTCAGATGTTCAAGCATTTTCAGAGGGTCTTGCCACACTATTAGATAAGGTAAGCATCATATTTCCATTTTCTATTAAAAAATTCAGTGGCAACCCGCGCGCCGTTCACATTACTGGTCGTTAGTGTTGTATCAGGGCTGACGTAGTACACTATTGTAGCTGATGGTGATTTTTTTTTTTGAGATATATACCGAGGGTGATAGTTGGCATGGGTCAAGTGACTCATGTGAGGTTCAGATTGGACCTGCTCCTATAAATCTTTTATGACTTGTGACTTGTGCGTATGTGGTTCTAGCCAAACATAAAAATATTGTTTTACTGCCGTCCTAATTTTTTATCCCCTCTGCTCGTGCTGCCTGCCTTTTGCTATTGCTGCTGCCAGACAATATTTGCCTGCTCTTTGCTACTGCTGCTGACAGAATAAACTAGGCCACTCACACATGACATCACAAATAGCAAATAGTAGGGCCCGGGCCTGCCTAGCTCTGGTCGGAATGTTCAGGGCGCGTGCCTGGGTGCCAAATCCGTCTTTTTTGGTTAGCTTGTTGATGTCGTGGTACAACTGGCACCATGTATCTACTGCTGCGTTTACATTGAGAATTAAGAATGAAGTTGTGTTGCATATTGCTAGAATCTTTGTTTATATACTCCATTCTTTTTTGTTGTTGACATCGCTTTCAAAAAAAAAGAAAAGAAAAGAAAAGAGGGAGTATATAGTAGCATGATACAAAATCATGATTTTGAACCTCGTCTCTTTGTACAACCATTGTCATCTTCTCATGTTTTCTCATTGTGATACTTCTGCAGATGGACCCCTCTCACAGAGCACAGTTCGTTCAGGAAGTGAAGAAGGTCCTTGGTTGATGAAACCATAGCAACACATCCAATACGGTGTGCTTGCTACATGTTTTTGTTCAAGTACATTCATAGTACGATATTGAGTCGTCCTTGATTCATCATATCTAATCTGGGTCGACCATTATTGCTTGAACATTGTTCTTTTGGACCCATCTTGTGGTTGACAAGTGTATACTAGTTGTGTTTGTAAGGCCATATGTAAGTCCAAGCTTGAGGACAGTTATTACTGGCTAGAACACGGGTGAACCTAGTTCTGGTTCTGCAGTAGTCCACTAAAGCAGTTTTTCTTTAGCTGATAGTCCAGCTATGTACAACAACCATTGGTTCGAGCTGTTATTTAGAGTATCATGCGGGTACTTGTATACCATTGAATTGTTGAGTAAATTTTGAACTCGAAATAATATGTTTTGTAGTTACGTATCTTTACAACAACAACAACAACAAAGCCTTTTTATCCCAAGTTAGGGTAGGCTAGAGATGAAACCTGCAGGAACCAACAAGAGAGGCAAAACCAACCAAAACGAGAAAGGGCAAAATAGGATAAAAGGGAAAAAAGAGAGAAAAAAGAAAAAAAGAGTGAAAAAAGTTTTTTTTTAAAAAAGGGTTTTTAAAAAAGAATTAAAAAAGAGAAATCAAGGTTTCGGCATTTGGATTGTTTGCTTCCACTCTCTCCTATCCATAGCTAGCTCCTCAGCGATATTCTAGTCCTTCAGGTCTCTCTTCATCGACTCTGCTCATGTCAAAAGTGGTTGACTTCTGCCTCTCTTTATATTTTCGGGACGACGTATTATCCCACTACGTACAGGCGCCTCTTCCGGTCTTAGTTGCACATGTCCAAACCATCTCAAACGATGTTGAACAATCTTCTCCTCAATTGGTGCCACCTATAATCTCTCACGTATGTCGTCATTCCGGACGATCCCTTCTTGTGTGGCCACATATCCATCGCAACATACGCATCTCTGCTACACTTAGTTGTTGGATATGCTTTCTTTTAGTTGGCCAATATTCTGCTTCATACAGCATAGCAGGTCGGATCGCTGTCCTGTAGAATTTGCCTTTTAGCTTTTGTGGCACTTTAATGTCGCAAAGGACACATGTAGCCTGACGCCACTTCAACCATCCAGCTTTAATTCTATGACTGACATCATCATCGATATCTCCATCCTTATGTAGCATCGATCCCAAGTAACGAAAGGTGTCTTTCTTGGATACTACTTGACCATCGAGGCTGACATCTCCATCCTCCTGCCCCGTAGCACTAAAATTACACTTCATGTACTCTGTTTTAGACCTACTTAGCCTAAAACCTTTTGACTCCAGAGTGTGTCTCCACATATCCAACTTCTCAGCAACACCACTCCTGCTCTCGTCAACTAGCACCACGTCATCCGCGAAGAGCATACACCAAGAGATAGCACTTTGTATATCTCTTGTGATCTCATCCATCACAAGAGCAAAGAGATAAGGGCTCAAAGCCGACCCTTGGTGTAGCCCAACATGAATCGGGAAGTCAGATGTGTCCCCACCACTTGTTCGAACACTTGTCACAACATTATTATACATATCTTTGATTAGATTAATGTACTTAGTTGAGACTTTGTGTTTTTCCAGGGCCTACCACATGACATTCCTAGGCACTTTGTCATATGCCTTTTCCAGGTCAATGAAGACCATATCCAGATCTTTCTTTTGTTCCCTGTATCTTTCCATTAGTTGCCTTAAGAGGAAAATTGCCTCCATAGTTGACCTTTCGGGCATGAAACCAAACTGATTTTTGGTCACACTCGTCATCTTCCTCAGGCGGTGCTCGATGACTCTCTCCCATAGCTTCATTGTATGGCTCATCAGCTTAATTCCACGGTAATTAGTACAACTTTGAATATCTCCTTTATTCTTGAAGATTGGTACTAATGTACTGCGCCTCCACTCTTCGGGCATTTTGTTTGTCCGAAAGATAAGGTTGAAGAGCTTAATGAGCCATACTATCGCTATGTCTCCGATACATCTCCAAACCTCAATGAGGATACTATCGAGACCCATCGCCTTACCTACCTTCATCTTTTTTAACGCCTCCTTTACCTCATATTGTTGGATCCTTCGCACGAAACCTCTGTTGTTATCATCGATGGACTCATTTAACTCTAAGGCAGAGCTCTCAGTCTCCTCATTGAACAGTTTGTCGAAGTATTCTCTCCATCTATTCTTGATCTCCTCATCTTTCACTAAGAGTTGATTCGCTTCATCTTTGATGCACTTGAGTTGGTTGATATCCCTCGTCTTCTTCTCACGGATCTTGGCAATCTTATAGATGTCTTTCTCTCCCTCTTTTGTGTCCAAACGCTGGTATAGGCCCTCGTAGGCTCGCCTCCGGGCTTTGTTGACAGCTTGTTTTGCAGTCTTCTTTGCTACCTTATACTTCTCCATGTTGTCTGCAGTCTTCTTTGTTACGTATCTTTACTTCAAATAAAATGCCATCAGAGTTAGCATTTGACATTAGTATTTGTTCGTTCAGACATCTTACTTTCTTGGGTTGCCTATTGTTTCTGTTTCATATGATCCCTTTTGGCTGGAATGTCGAATGTACATTCGGCAAATCAGGTCTATTGCATCCAAGCTGTATGTCCTTTCTTGGATTGCCTATTGTTTCTGTTTCATATGATCCCTTTTGGCTGGAATGTCAAATGTACATTCGGCAAAGACCATGGCCAACAGTTCTGTGCTAGAGCTGGCTCCCTCTGCCATTTCACTAATCGACAGCAGGGTACATTTTAAACGCCGGCAAAATTCTTTGGAATCCTTTGTTTTCCCAATGAAATTGAACTGATTATTTTCTGTGAAATTTCCCTGTGATTACCAGTAATAGACGCATCATGACGGCCGCGTCCAACCTTTTGGCCGGCGCCGAGCCGCTGACTCTGGAGATGTGAGCTGCGGGTGTTTTTTTACAGGTAAGCGCAGAGGGTGCATTTATCATTGGCAACTCCGCTTGGAAGTTGAAGCGAGTTCGCAAAAATGAAAAAGAAAACAAGAAGAAAAAACAAGGAGTTGAAGCGATCGTCCTACAGAGCAGCCACGCAGCTACTGCCGAAGCTCTTTGGCAAACCTGCTGTCCCTAGCCATCGACCTGCTGCAGACGCCAATCTAAAGGAGTTTTATTCCCCCTCTTCATTCATGCAGAGCTGTTACCTTTATTTAGCCAATTTCTTGATTTCGTAAAATTGGTATGCTGCATTTGCAGTGGAAATCATGTGTTCTTTTGTGATACAATGATTGGCAGACTTTCATTAGTTTTTATTTATTTGAAATTGTGTGATATGTTGGTGGCTTACACACATAAAACTGTGTATGAGCTGCAGTTTGTACATGATCTATTATGTGTGGTAGGAAAAAAAGTAGCAACGTATAGAAGAAAATCAAGGATACCATTCAACTTCGAGTTGTGCATTTGCTTGTAGTTCCTATGTAGATTTTTTTTTCTTGTACTTCAACCATGGAAGTAAAAACCTTAGGCTCATGTTTCAGAAGTGAACTAAAATTGTCTTTTTTTGTTCAGAGATTTTGGTCATTCAAATCACTGAAAAAAACCAAACTATGCAATACATTTTTTTTTGCAAGGAAAACTATGCAATACATGTTTATGTCATACGAGCAAATGTGTCATTCCTTTCAAAAGAATCAGAGCAAACTTGTCAAGCTGAAAAAAAATGAAGGGCAGACATGAAATAAGAGAGGCCAAACAAAGGCAACCATGCAAATCACCCTTGTTTAATATACCTGAAATTCTCAGGCATCCACCCTATACCTATCATTTCAATATGGAATATGGATCTGAAATGAAACATTAAGCACATGCCGGTTCATAGCTTCAATGTAAATCATACATTGTAAGTAATGTGTCATTGTCGACGAAATGACCTTTGATGTCTATTGTGCGGCTGTGATTTTTTTTTTGGGGGGGGGGGGGGGGGGGGGGTCGCTCTTCTCGTTTGGTGGTACATGGTTCAAGAGTTGGTGGGATGGTTTACATTCAAATACCACCAAACGAGTATCTCATAAATTCCCATCTTTCCCATCACCATAGAACAAAAGAATCCACAACAAGAGTAGTTGTGGACTTGGTTATGTGGAAAGTAAGTTTCCCATGACCATAGTCTAGATGAGTTAATTGGTGCATAATAACTCGATATGATGGCATCAATTTATTAAAATAAATTCCATCTAATCTTCATTTGTGGCCCGAGAGAGCCTACACGTACATGAAGCATAAGTGAACTGCTGATCTTTCTCATCAACTTAGGATTGTGTATGAGGTTGTTGGTAACTAGTTGTAACTCAATACCTTAAGAAGATGTTGGTGTCGTAGTAGCCAGAGTGTAGTAAGGGAAAAATAAGAACATATGCCTAGAATCAATGAAGATGGAGCTAGAGATTTTAAAAATGGAGTTAGTAAGAGTAATAAAAATGAGGACCACGTTGACCAACTAGCCTGATGAATGGGCCAATCAGACAGTTGTTAATGTGGCAAAGACCTACTGCTTGGATAAATATATAGATCGCCGGCATGTGTTTGTCGCAGTCTTCAACATCTCTTTTTGTTTATATGTCCCTTTCTTACCACATCCAAATAATAATTAAAAGTACACATGTGCTTGTCAAAATTCTGGAAGTTTTATAATGGATGGGCCGGTGATAGAAAACTTCATTGCTTTGTTAGCTACTATCAAGAAATGAGCACATCATCAGTTCTGATTTCAATATAGAATATTAATCTACGAGTGCTGGTAACATTCATAAAAATTCTATATACATATGATTCAGCTTTTTGCAAGAATTTTCTGGATGTGCAAACTGAAGATTAGCAAGCGATGTATCAATCCCCATTTCTGTCTTTCTGGTCATCATATATTAATCTCCATTTATGTCTTTCTACTTATTATTCCCGATTTCCTCTGTATGTCTCATGCCTCATGTACATGCATTATCCTTCCAACCTGCTATGCTTTTCTACTGCCTGTGATTGTGTATTAAAAATCGGTGCGTAGGGTTGCCTGGACAACGGAAGCAACTTGCTACCTTAATCAGCCTGTTGCTACTTTGCAGCAGCTACAGTGTTTCAGTTATTTCTTCAGCAGTTGCTACAGTGTTCCCAGCAGCCGCTACAGTGTTCGCAGTTATTTCTTCAGCAGCCACAGCTGCAGCGCAGCCTGCCGAACGGAATTTTCGTATAATTAAGCATCGTCAAGGGTAGCTGGGCAGCGGGATAAATTATATAAGGACCTAGCTACTAGACGATGAGAAAGAAGGCAAAGTGAAGGGAAGTTGACCAGACCAGTATTTATATGCACCTTCTTCCCCTTCTAGTGATTCATATCCACTAGTAATCTAGCCATCGGCTATAGCATCTATTCAGGCCACCGTCGGTTGGTCTTCTCCGGCAGGGTTACGCCCTCTCCCATCTCCTCCCTGTCAGCTTCCTCTCATCCTCTCCATCGCTATATATGTTTTTCTGTAATAGTATGCGTATTTTTGTGTGCGTGCTTGCATTTAATTTATCCCCTGTGCATGATGTCTGTATGTTATGCTAAATCTTATTCTCATTGCAGATTTGAGTTGAGATGGACGCCAAAACTTATGTAGTAGCAATCATCGTACAAGTCATCTACACGGGCATGTTCGTCACCATCAAGGCGGCTTTAAACCAGGGGTTCAATACTTTCGTCTTCGTTTTCTACAGCCAAGCGGCTGCATCTCTCTTGCTGCTGCCGATTGCGGTTCTTCGTGAAAGGTACGCAACTCACAATTCCAAATCAGAAATTGGATGCCTGGGAACTATAATATGATTATCAGTCATGTGGAGCTAGCTATTGTCCATACCTAAGATGCCTAGAGCTATGCGACCTGAATTATTTTTAATTTAATTTGCAGGAAAAATGTACGGTCCATGCCATTTGGACTGTTGTGGAAGCTTTTCTTATGTGCCTTAATCGGGTATGAATCTCACGTTGTTCTGTCATTCACGACAATATTTTTTTTTCTTGTGTGTTTAATTAGTTCTATATTTGGTTCTACTTGCAGCAATACATTTTCTATAAACCTGTTGATTGTATCACTGAGATACACTTCAGCAACCGTGCAATCTGCGATAAGCAACTCCAAACCTGTCGTCACCTTCTGTTTGGCATTTCTGTTAAGGTAAGATACAACTACAATACAGAATGGTACAATAAAAACGATAAAGTCCATCTTTGATCTCTTAATTTTACATGTGGCTTAATTTCTACTTCTAGCTTTATTCCGTAGAATTTGTCTCTCATTGTTGCGGAAAAAGTCACCCATTTTCACTTTGCGCCTCATACTGAAGTCTCCAAAGTACTCCCCATCTTAACCGCTCAACCTACACCATTGTTTAGAGCATCTCCAGTAGTTCTCTTAAAATACATCCCTTATATCCCATTATAAGGGAGGCCCTCCATGCACTTTTAAGCAATAGACAACAAGAGTCACAACAGATTGCTTATTTTCTCCCCTTATTTTCTCCATGCACTTTTAAGCAATAGACAACAAGCCGTGTATTTGCTTCTTCCCTCCCCTCTCCTCGACGTGACGGCAAGAGGCAGCGGGCCGATGGCAAAGCAGCGAGAAGCTGGAGGCGAGCGCGGCGATGACGTCGCTGAGCGGGGAGGCCGACCCTGATATCTCCACCTTCCTCCTCGCCGGCAACTCCAGCGAGTTCACAGCCACGGACGAGCTGGACATGTCGGAGGAGCTCGCCACGGCCTCCACATCAACAACCTTCTCCTTGCGCGCGAACACCCATGCCGGGAGCGAGGACCCCGAGGACGGCGCGTGCTCGACCCGCGATAGCGAGGGCTGCCTGGGGCCACGCCGGCGCGCGAAGAACACGATGGCGGCGGCCGCCCTGAGGATGATGAGGACAACGAGGGAGGCGGCGGTTGTAGCCGGGACGGCGGGCGTTAGGCCGAGGAGGGAGGAGGCTCCGGAAAAGTCCGGTTGAGCACATCAGCGAATCCAAGCGAGCTGGCGACGGGGATGCGGCGGAGATGGTCGCGCCGCGTCCGAGCAGGGCGGGGGCGCGTCCAGGCGGATGGTGAGACGAGCGTGGCCCTGGCAAGCCAGTCCGCGTAGCCATGGCGGTCTCGATTGAGCTATATGGCGGCGCAGGTCAGGGGCGCGGGGGCTCCATGGCGACGCAGGTTCGAGCTTCATATCCGAGCTACATCCTACATGGCCGCAAGGGGAGAGGCCGGGTCGAGCCAGGGTGCCAAGGTAGGGGCCGGTGATGGCCGAGCGGGGATGCGGAAGGTAAGATAGGGACGGGGAAGGTCGGGCGGGTGCGTGCTCCTCCCCGAGCATCCAAGTTAAAGCCGTGGCAGTGCGTCGCGGTTGGACGGCGAGCTCGCAAGCAAGTGCCCATGGCAGGGTGTCCTTGCGCACGGGAGCAAGGCGTCGGGGAGGGCCTGGGTGGCACGGGGGCACGAGAGATGGCAGCGCGGTGGCGGACTCCGGCGAGCAGGACGGGGTGGCGGGCGAGCATGAACAAGAATCCGGCAAAAGTTGGGCTCCCACCAACTGCTTCAGTGGATAATAGATAGGAAAAGGGAAGGGTGTGTGGTTGCATATATTTGTGCAATAGAGGGGAGAATATAAGCAATGTTTTAAAATTTTTAAGGAAAAACGATGGGATAAGGAATCTGCTAGAGAGGTTTCATCTCTTATATTAGCAGTTTTTAAGGAAAGGGGAGGAGATAAGAAAACTGCTAAATATGCTCTTACCACTCCCATCAACATGTGATCTCCGTCAACCCGATGTCTCCCTCCCCTCTGTCCTTTTTAGCCTCCTAAGCATAGAACGCCAACTGTGTACATGTGCCGCTCAGATGTTGACACCTAAGGGCTGCAACGGAGAGTATGGGCTCCTCTTGTGGACTGAATCAGAAGCAGAGGAATTAGACTGTCCCACCATGGCTTATCCATGGCAACTGTCATTGGTATGTTTCTTTGTTCGCTACGAGTGCCCAATTACGCTGCATTGCCTTTACAACATGGGGATGATGTAAATTGATTGAAAGTTGAAGAGTATAAAACTAAACATTATATATAGATTAAAGGTTTTGAATTTTTTTCCCCAAATATAAGGGATCCTACAAATAAAACAAACTTTAAGAGTTGATGAGAGAGTTGGTGGGTATGTGAATGAAGGTAAATTGAAGGGTTTAGTAGTCTTTTACCACGAAGACTATTTTAGCTTAAGATGCTAGGATCTCTTGTATTTTGGGACGGAGGGAATATATGATTGAGAGACAAAAGGTGGACATTTTCCTAATTAGAATGCTTGATTAACTAGTTTTAAATCAATTATAACTGTTCTTGGATTCTTAATTGCATGGTCTGCAGGATGGAGGTGGTAAGGCTGAGGAGTGCATATGGCCTAGCCAAGGTAACCGGTATAGCGCTCTGCCTTGCTGGAGTTTTTGTCATCGCCTTCTTTGTTGGACCGTCCTTAAGTCCTGTAAACCATCACCGTGCCTTCCACACTGGTCATGCTTCCTCAGATGCTACTGGGCATCTGACATGGATCAAAGGGACGTTCCTCAAGCTCCTCGGTGATATGACATGGTCCATATGGATCGTCTTTCAAGTTAGTACTAGCTGAAAGAAAGTTGCAGCTTGCATCCAACCAAGTTTGTATTCTGAACATATTGACGTGTTCATCCATCGTATCCAGGCTGCACTGCTGAAGGTGTACCCGAACAAGATGCTTGTGACAACGTTACAATGCATTTTCAGCACAATGCAGACATTTCTAGTGGCAGTCGTGGCTGAGAGAGATATGTCAAAATGGAAGCTCAAGCTAGACATTAACCTGGTCGCTATTTTATACAATGTAAAGTACATTTGGCTTCATTCTATCTCCAGATGTTCATATGTTTGATTCACTAGCTAAATTTTTTTTTTCTGGAACGAACAAGTATGGTAACACCTTTGATAAAATGATAATCTTAAGAAATAACAGGCTGTATTGTTTCTTGTTAAAATCAATCAGGGATTCATAGTTTCTGGGGCGTCATACTACCTACAAGCATGGTGCATGGAGATGAGAGGTCCCGTCTTCCTTGCTATTTGGTTCCCAATCTGCTTTGTCTTCACAATATTTGCATCCTCGTTTTTCTTAGGAGAGATTATTCACCTTGGAAGGTAACTAAAACACATTAATGGTAACTAAAACACATTAATGGAATGCAAGGAGAAGAATCGCATCGACATTCATGAATGTGAATTGTGTCATATGTTTTTCTTAATGGCAGCATTTTGGGTGGAATCCTTCTTGTCGGCGGACTTTACAGTGTATTGTGGGCTAAAAGCAAAGAACCCATCCTTGAACCATCTGGTCAGGTTAGTACGTTGGAAGATGCACAATATAACGAAGACCAGAGGAAGCCTGAAGGGAA
>JAAXCT010002591.1:0-64914 GCA_012490785.1 Eragrostis nindensis | reverse complement strand
GAGATCATTGGATGCATGGTGAGTCTCTCAGGGGCTAGGGGTGGCAGAAGAGGAGTGAAGGAACAAGAAGATCAAGTGTTGAAGAAGAAGATCAAGAAAGAAGAGATCGAAGCTGGGAAGTCAGAAGAGACCGGACAGTACGGTCATGGAGACCGTACCATACGGTCTACAGAGAAATCCAGACAGAAGAGCTGAAGTTCTGGAGTGGAGAAATGGAGACCGGACAGTTGACCAGACAGTACGGTCCAAGGGGACCGGACGGTACGGTCTCTATTGAGTTTTCCAGACAGAGAAGCTGAAGTTTCTGAAATTTGAAGAATGAGACCGGACAGTTGACCGGACGGTACGGTCAGGGACCGGACGTTGCGGTCTTACAGGTGAAGAGCAACAGAGAAGGAGAAGTTTCTGTTGGCTGAAGAAGAAGTGGAGATAGGACAGTACGGTCCTAGAGACCGTACAATACGGTCTACTCTGAGATGAGGAGCAGCACTCCCTGGACGCCAGTCTGGTGAAGACCGGACAGTACGGTCTAATGGAGACCGGACAGTACGGTCTATTGTACGGTCATCACGTAGACTGGGTACTTTTGGACAACGGCTAGTTTGAGGTTGGTGGCCTATATATAGCCGGTTGTTTACTCTTTGAGGTGCTCTTGGACCCAGGAAAGAGGGGAGGTGCTGCCAAGAACCAAGAGGGAGAAGTGTGAAGCACTTGAGAAGGATTTGGAGTGATCCTAGTGCTTGAGAGAGTAACAAGTTGCCATCCTTTGATCTCTAGGCTAGTGTGTGCTTGAGAGAGTCATCTAGGGCTGTTACTCTTGGTCTATGGCAAGGCCTAGACGGTAGGCATCGGTGTTGAGCTGTCCAAGGAGATTGTGGAAGCTAACACAAGTTTGTACACGGTCTTGGAGCTTCCCGTGCGAAAGAAGCATCACAGTGGAGCGCCCTTTTGCACGCATCAAGTGCGGAGCCTTACCTCCGGAAGAGTACCCGGGATTGAGCCGGCGGGACGTGCCCGCGACTTCACTCGGAGGGTGAAGTGTGCTCTAGGAGGGATCGCCATCGCGGCGGAGGACGAGGTCGAGACTCGGGCGGGAGTGACCCCAACGTGGAGTA
The DNA here is from genome assembly GCA_012490785.1 of Eragrostis nindensis. Lineage (NCBI taxonomy): Eukaryota > Viridiplantae > Streptophyta > Magnoliopsida > Poales > Poaceae > Eragrostis > Eragrostis nindensis. Next base: position 63,799 of record JAAXCT010002591.1, on the reverse strand, counting down.
GGGGAAGGCGCCCATCCTTCCGAGACCACGGGAAAAATCATGAGCATTCTATATCTTTTCTCCTTTACTACATGCATTTACTTATCGCTCTATATATGATTGCTTGTAGTATTTGAGTTGTGCCTATATCTTGCTTGTGTGCTTACCTTGGTTCCTACTAGCTTCATTAGTATTGCTTGTTTGCCTTGCTCGTGTGCTTACTTGTCGAGCCTAGCTAGTAGCTCTAAGGACTCTACTTAGTGTGCCTAGTATCTTTGGTTGCCTTGTTCTCTAGTTATCTAGTTGCCTTGCCTTGCCTAGCTTAAGTCTTCCGCTATCTATATATCTGTGCTTGGTTGCTAGTGTGTCTGCTTGTGATCTATATCCACTAGCTACATAGGTTATGGATACTCTTAGTGTGCTTTACTTTGTTAGTAGAACTAATCGCTAGGAGTTGCTTGGGTGTTAGTGTTTGGAAATAGATTCTAGAGTGCACCGATTCACCCCTCCTTCCCGGTCACACGACCCTTACAGTTGTTATGGTTCTGGTACAAGACTACTTCATGCATGGTGTTTCTTTATATTTTGAATGTTTCATACTTCTAACTCTATGCTCGAACTATTTCATGCTTGTCATTCTTGCAGAAATTGCAAAGGACATCTCTGTATCAAACTTCTACGGTGAAGAGGGTTTGTTTTCCGGTCTTCAGGGGGGGGGGGGGGGGGGTCCTCCCAGAGATGGGAGATGGCTGCACAATAGAGGTAAGCAGGTAAGCTATGGTGAAGAGGTTTGTTTCCTAGATGATAGGTAGCGATATGAAAACTATATCACAAGCTTTTTTTCACCACAAATATTTGTAATACTATAACTTGATGATTAGTTTAATTTGTACTGAATGAATACGCAAATTGGACTGGACTGTAGTGCGATGATACACGCTTACGAACGTGCCTGCGTGCACATGTTCATGGCACCAACGAGCTACAGTGTACATGTACATAGAGTGAGGCGTTCCATTTGAGTGTATGTTGTTTCTTGGGTTCACAAGTAAACGGTTTCGTATGGAGACGATTTGCCAGGCCACCCAACTCGCACCTTACCAAACGCAGAGTCCAATTAAAGACGCTAGCTCATTCCATGGGGACAAAAACCAGTGGCGGAGCTAGACTTGAAGCATGAGAGGGGCCAAACAAGCTATAGTACTCAGATTCCAAGGATGACAAAGGCTAAATATTAGAATAATTATTAGCAAAATCTAATGCAAATATTGAGGTTTAGTGTAAATTTTTGAATCATAGGGGGGGCATGGCCCCTGCCAGCCACCCCCACCCCCCACGCTCCGCCACTGACAAAAATATATCAGGAACGACACTAGCTACTTGCACAGTGAGCCTGATTGGATCGGATGGTTGCCCACATTTAGGGTTACGGAAAATCGAGTTGATTCGTCAATAAATTTTCAAGTCTTGGCAACAAAACGAACATGAGTGTTCGGAGAACCTTGCCAAATTGAATATGACCACTGAATTTTCAAGCATAAACGCGTGCAAGAATTTTGTTAATTTCCCAAAAAAACAGTATTCCCCACTAAACTTCATGGAGCCAGGGAGACGTATTCTTTAAATTGGGATATGCCTTGTTCATATTATTTAAATGAGCATAGCTGAGGTATTTCGGTACTCTCATCAGTATGCCATAATGCAAGTATTAAGGGAAGGATTCCCGAAAAACGATTGCCCAAAGTTCGAAGGCATAATAAGCACATATATATGTATCAATAGAAGTTGCCCCGCTTTATATAGCTCTTGGAGTAATGAAAACCTGTAATACTGTAGCTTATTCATTATGTAATACTGAAGCACATATAAATGAAAACCCGCTATCATAATGAGATAGAAAGAAAGCTTTTTAATGTAAAAAACAGTTTCCGTATTTTCATTGTTCACCGAGTTTGTCTCTTACAGAGGTGCGTGAAACTCTGCATATGTCTAAGAAACCAGTTCAATTGTCACAACTAATCCAAAGCACTATTACACCAAACAGATATTACGAATAAATATTCCCTTCTTCTACATAGAAAGAAGAAAATACCAACTGCAACGAAGAATTTTGCAGAATACAAATATATCCATCTGAAAAAAAGAATGCATTACAGCATCTAGGTTTGTGTGAGTGTGGCCAACTTTCAGGCAACCAATAATGACCATATGAGCATTAGCGATTGATTTTCTATGTGGAGACAGTACGTCGAAAAGTTATAATGTCAAACGTGTTTTCACTTTTACAAAGCATTGATTCACCGGTAATTTTAGAAATTCTGTTCATGTAGAGTGGAACCAGTAACCTAGACACCTTTGGTTACCAATATAAGAATCTAACATTATGTCCATACATAGACTTCGATGTCACCTATTAATTAGTGCAACTTTAGTCGCTCAATATGCGGATTAATACATATAGTGACAGTAAAAATGGCATTATTTTTCATGCATGCGCTCTAGAGTTGAATAGCTAGATGCACCACCATATTTTCAAACACAAAGAAAGAATCTTTCAAGAAATACAACTCTACATGTGCATTGCGGAATCTTCCAGCCACGTACATTAGAGGAAAATTCATCAAGTTTAATTGTCACAATTCCAAGGTCTTTTGGGGGTTTGCGGAGACAGCCGGGGGGGGGGGGGGGGGGGGCTGGAAGTGTGATTTCTTATTTTGTTGGTTTGTAACTTTGTATCGACGAGTACGCTACATACTTTAAATGGAAGTGCACTATATTCCGGATGCGTGAACTTTGTAACCCGATCGACGAAGATAAGCTTTGTGGCCTTGCAAAGGTGCCATCCTCCACGGGTATTTAAGCATGGGCATACACGCTCATTTCCATTAACTTCAAACTTCCATCTCCACGAGAGGTCACTCGCAAGCTCTCTCTCTCTCTCTCTCTCTCTCTCTCTCTCTCTCTCTCTCTCGCAAGTCTCAGAGAGGTAACCTTAGCTTATTAGTACCTTTTTTCTTCCCTCTGCGAGTACAGATGTTCATGTAGGGTACTGATGATCCATCGATGTACTTCACTGATGAGCTCTCTTTCTTGCATCTCTCTGCAGTGCAGGTACAAGTGATGGCGCCAGTGATCGTTCGCGTTGCATTCAACCTCATGTCAGGATCATACGCCGACTTCATCCGCGACCTCCGAGCTGCGCTGGCTGGCCCGGCTCCTGCGAGGAGATTTGTCATACCCTACTTAAGAGAGTATGTTGTGCATCAAGTATCAGTCCCTGGATCAGTAGCTGATACGCACAAGAACACAGAAGTGATATACAAAAGCATACTTCGATTAGGAAGGATACCTGATAATAAAACCTAGTAGTGGTAAGACAAGGATTCGAAACCATCCAAGTCCATCCGACCAACTAGGCGAAGCAGACAGCGGAAACCTTGGCCCAAGCCACAAGCAGACTTGAGAAGCAGAACCGAAAACCAAATCGTCGTCGTCTCCTACGAGGTCTTCTCCCACTAAACCAACAAATGCAAACGCGTGAGTACATAAGGTACTCAGCAAGCCCTACACTACACAAGGGTATATATACATGCATATTTGGTTCTAGCAAGGAGGAGGCTGAATGGCTCATTTGCTGAAAGCAAACTTTATGCAGGATTCACTAAAGCAAGTGAAGGAGTCATAGATAAAACAGAGAATTGTTTGTCAGTACTTTAGTTGGTTGGCCCTGGGGGAGTATGAAGCCTTCCCGCCAGTTCCCAAAGTTTTAGTTGGGCCTTCTGACCTCAAGAGCCATACCGACCCGGCATCCATGCCAACACTTTCAAAACACGGGCTGACTACAACCCACTCACACGCCAAGGAGAGAAAAGAGGTGGCTAATCTCAAGGGCGCAAAACCATAACGGGTCATATGCCGTGACCACGTCCATCCGGATGAATTGTTATCCTCTGCAGAGGTTGTACAGCTTTCCCCACGAGTCATGCACCCTTTGCAAGGGGGTACGTAACGCTTATTCCATCTTCTCCGAGTAGTCTCACAAATCCACCACGGAATCACACTCAGGGGCCTGTGACTTGAAAAGTCACACTACGGCACAACGCACCTGTTACAGGTACATCGCGCTCCTGCAATGAGTTGCAGGATCCTGTAACAAATACCAGGACAGGCGGTATTCCCGTAACTGATACCGGGATTTCCGTAACTGATAGCGGATTCCGCAACCGGACCACGGGTACGTTCCCGGGTCTTTTCCTGAGCTTCCGTTGCCTCTACTGGCCTCCGATGGAAAGTGTAAGAGTACGAAGAAGGTAGGGTAAGTCCCTTTCGGGTTCCGCGGTTGTACGGAAATCGTTATGCTTACGAGCGAGAGAACCGGTCCTTATATGGCCGGGCAAGCACCAAATCCCACACTAGGGGTCTATCACACCACCATCACCACACTAGTGGCCTTGCCCGCAGTCCAACCCATCCCATCATCTTCATCACCTAACACAGTTGTGCTACTCCCAAACCCAAGTATCACACACACCACCAAACTCATTTAACCCAATTAAAAGCAAGTATATGAGTAAGGTGTGGCAATGTAGAAACATTGCGGGGGTCCTAAGCATTCTAGTAGCAAGGTAACTGTGCCATCATAGAAATGATGGAACCATCCTAGGTTTATCAAGGTGATGGGTAATCAAAGGGTAAACAAGGATCCGTATATTAATGCCTAAAGGCATCAATACCGGTAAGCAAGTAGGACCATAGCTACACAAGCAGTAAAATAACAAGCAATGCATAATACGAGAGTAAGCTCTATAGGTGCATTTGCGAAAACAGTAGGATCAATCATGATCAAGGAGAAGTCGAGCTTGCCTGCAAAACAATATCCTTAATCTTCAAGTTCTTGCTCTTTAGATTCTTTAGTTGAGGTTGATATCTTCAAGTCCTTTCCTCAAAGCTCGGTTCCTCTGACTTGTATTTAAGCTTGGATTCTTCAGCTTGTTCTCGAAACTTGCGAAAGCTAGCGCATGAAAACACACCACGTAAACAAACTACCGCAAAAGAAAATAAAGACCAAAAGAGCCAAAAAGATCCAATTAACTCCAAAAAGAACCAATAGAATACCAATGAAGAATCGGAGACACAAATCATGTATGGTGCGGTAAGTTTTATTTTAAGAGAGGTTTTATCATCTTAAAAGGCTATTAGGTATGCATTGAGCACTAGGGCTTTTAATGTGAATGAGGGATGCTAAACCATGAGAAAATCATGCTTGCATGTGAGGGTGAATATGACGTGTGTACGTGTTCTTTGTACACTTGCGGCACTAAGGCTTTATATAGGTTGTCACCTATATAAAGGTTAATGCAATAAGCGTACGAAGTGTAAAGTGTGTCATTTATTTACCTATAAGTTAAGATATTACCTAATGGTGATTAACTAGTATTTTACCTACTGCATTAGTTACTAAAACTAAGGTACTAGTTATTTGTCATGAGCTAAGCACATGACGGTGGTACGTGTACGTGAGCATGCGTGACATGAATGCATTGGCTCAAACGGAAAACCACGACCAAATAAATAGGAACCAACAGGAAATTCCAATAAATTCCAAATGAAAGATAAGTGATAGAATAAGTCGGATTGGTAGAGATTGGTGACAAGATTAGGGTAGGTTTTATGCTACGAGATGAAAAGGGCATTGGTGATATGCGATATCGATGTCTGGTTGGTCGATATGGAGATTTATTGGATGAGAGAGGAACTTTGGATATGGGTGGTTTGTAGATCTGGTGGTATTGAATCGAGGATGATTTTAGATGAATTTTGGCGGAAGAATCGCCAAAATCGGAGTTCGAACGGAAAAGATATGAATTTTAGAAGTTTGCCGAGAAAATGATTAGTTAGGATTAAGCTTAATAAATTAAGCATTGATATAATCCTAATGATTTTGAGATGGACAATGGTTGGAAGATGTTTAGAATGGCTCAACATATTTTTAGGAATTTTGTGGGATTTTTCTGACATCAGAAATGTGCTCGCAAAGAAATACGTGTACACTAGCCGGGTGCACTCAGCATTTTCCTGAGAGAAAGAGAGGCTGCCAGATCATCTGAGGGCTTATTTGCAAGAGTAAAAAGGTTCCGGGGACTTTTTGGTAAATACAGAAAGGATTGAGGGACCTATCTGTAATTATGGAAAAGTTTAGGGGCCCTGGTGTAAATGATAAGGGCCAAATTGTAATTATGGAAAAGTATAGGGGTGTTTATGTAAAAATGCAGGACTATAATTACAGAAAAGATGGAGGGTTTATCTGTAAAATGTACAAGGCCCGGGGATTTTCTGGATATTCTGGAATTATTTTTGTATTGGAAAAGATCAAGAGAGGCTGACATGTGGGACCGAGATGCACAGTGCACCGGGGCGCACTGTTCTGTGAACTTGGTGTATGAGTGTGTGGACCGGAGAGTGGGTGTGCGTGGTCCACGGTGCACCGGGTTCGTGGACCGGCGTGCTGACTGGGCGCGACGACTGGGTCGCGTGGGTCCCGCGTGCCGACGTGGCGTGCCACGTCGGACGGCGGCGCGACCGGGTCAGACTCGGCGGCGGAGGGCTGCGCGCGGCGGCGGTTCGCCGGAAAGCTCGACGCCGGTGCCTAGGGTGGACGGCGGGCGACGAGAGCTCGTCGCCGGGGACGAACGCGCGACGGAGAAGCTTCTCGGGCTAGACGTCGACGACTGGAATGGATGGAGGGGCGGCGCGACATCGCCGGAGCAGGGTGGCGCGCCGGCGAGTGAGGGGAAACGGCGATGGTGTGCGCGGAGTGCGAGTTTGTGCGCACGGGAAGGTGCGGCGAGGTGCGGCGAAGGTGAGGCGAGGCTCGGCATGGCCGGGCGCGGACGGAGGGCTGCCGACGACGTGGTCGCGCGGCGGCGAGCTGCGGCGCTCGGTGCGGGGTTGAGTGCGCGTGGGGAAGGAGAAGGAAGAAGGGCGCGGAAGGGAGAGAGAAGCTAGGGGAAGCTCACCGAGGTCTCGACGGCGGCGGAGGAGATCAGGAACCCGACATCGACAGAGGTGGCCGGAACCCTAGCTCTTGCCGCCGACGGAGCATTGGGCTCGGCAGCGCGAATCAACGGCACGGGAGGAGCAGGGCTTAGAGAAGGTCGGGGAAGTGAGGAGGAAGAGGGAAGGGGGAGCTTCCACGACGGCGAGGGAAAGGGCCGGAGCGAGGAGAGAGAAGAGAGGGAGAGCTAGAGTGGCATGGGGAGGAAGGAGAGGAGCGCGGTGTCGTTTATAGGCGGCGATGGCGGTGAGAGTTGCCAGACTTGGCGGGCGCGTCACGGAAGCGAGAGGCGGTGCGGCACAGTAGGGCGGCGGCGCGGCGGTATGGGCGGCGGTGGCGTTGATGCGACGGGACGGAGGAGGAAGAGGACGACGGTGGGGTCCACACGTCAGTGAGAGAAGGAGAGGGAGTTGGGCCAGGCAAGCTGGGCTGCGGCGCTGGGCCGAGAGGCTGGGTCGGATGGGCTGCGCGGTAGTGAAGAAAAGAAAAGGGGAAAAAGGAAGAGAGGAGAGGAAGGCTGGGCCGAGAAAGGAGAAAAGGAGAAAGGGCGGCCCAACAGGAAAGAAAATGGTTTTCTTTTTACTGGGATTTGAGTTTGATCAAATTTGAATGGATTTCAAATTTGACAAAGGAGGGCACAAAACCAAAAGCACTCAGAAAGAAAACAATAAACTCCGAATGCAGATGGTGAATTTTGATGCAGCTTTAAATTCCAAACTTTGAAAATTGAATTGGAAACTTAATCTACTTTATTTTAGTTTGTTGTAAATTTGGAAAGGGTCAAATTTTAGTGGAATTTTAAATGAACCAAACACTTGAGCACTTATTTTATATTTCAAAATTTCAAATTCAAACTAAGTTTGAATTATTTTAGTGAATTTTATTTCGAAAAATCATGGCAAGGTAAGAGGTTGCACAAAATTTAAATTTGGAGTGATTTTTATTCCTTTTTATTTGTTTCCAAATTTTGGGGTGTTACAATCGACGGCCACCCGGTGCTCGCCACGCAGACAGGCGAGACGGCCCAGCCACCAAAGTGGGTGTACGTCGAGCTGCAAGGCAAGGGCGGGGCGGCGCCGACAACAGCTACATCGTGGGCTTCACCAACAGCCAGGGAAAGTTCTTCGAGTTCGACAACTCCGGCAAGCAGATGCTCCTCCCTCAAGCCACCAACCTTGGGTACGACGGAAACTATCAGAGGCTGGTGGGCGGAGCCGCCAACCTCACCACTCTCAAGCTCGGCAAGTTCAAGGCAGCGGAGGCTGCCCTGAACCTGTGGAATCACACGCAGGCGAAGCCGGTCGAAGAAGACGATGGCTTCGACGGCGATCTGATGGCGATGGACCTGAGGAAGTCACTAGCAGTGACGTTCTGTGAAACTGCGAGATTTATCGCCGTCTACAACGTCACCAATTCCGCCTGGGAAAAGGTGGCAGGATGCTCAATCACTGACAAAGAAGTGAACTACATTAGCAATTGGGCTGATATATCTGAAGCACTTTTGGGCTGGAAGAGTGACAAGGACGACGAAAAATGGTTCAAGCTCCTAAAGAACCGCGCCAACATAGGTTCTGGGAAGCAAGCGCTGCAGGTGGTGCAGCTTCTGCTCAACAAGCCACCACGGATGTGGCTCCACGTGCTGGGGCTCATGCGCCTCTGGGGTTGCGGCGCCTGCTCCTGGTGAAAAAAGTTCAGGACAGAGAGAAACTGGGAGACGCACAAGTTGGAGCCACATTAGCTGTCTGCGAAGATATATACTATAGATACAATTAGGCAACTACTATCCTTTGTTTCATGCATTAAGTTATCGTGTGTGTAATTTCTCTTCTGTCGTGTGTTGGTGTGTAATGTGTGCTCACGTATGGTATCCTGCTCAAGTACTATATTATCAGTTCAGTTCATGCAGTATTTGGAACTTCCTATTGGCTTCAACAAGTAGTAATATATATCTGGGATTTGATTTATTATTTCCCTCCCTCCCTCCCTTCCTTCCTTTCATCCTCCCCCTCCCTCCCTGGCCCTGGGAGATGCTTGCTCTGATCTTACTACGTAGCAAAGGCAATATGCATCAGTACTTATCTGAAAAGTTGCACGTAGCATTGGAGCTAACGGCAACAGACACCTGCTCTGATGCCCCTTTCTGTTTACAAGACCTGAACAGAAGGAGATGAAGTTCAGACCAACCAGCCAATAATCACCCAACTAAGTTCTTCTGTAAACACTTCGTCAGCAATGGTACTTAAGTTGTAACGCCTGAAATGTTTATTCATAAGCACAAAAAATTAAAATAAATCCAAACAACATCACTGCAACTGATGCATGTGAGGATGGTATATCTTATCAATAAAATTTTGTTTTACCAACATATTAAATCCTCAGGAAAAAGTGTCATCTTATTTTGACTGACAATACCAGAGCTTACAATAATGATAAAAATAGAATTCCCAGGAAAGAAAAACCAGCCGACACAAATTGGTAGCAAGAGTACTGACTGATAAGAACAATACTACCAAGGGTATTCCGTCCAAGAGATTTTTACTTCAATTTCAGCACCATTCGTTCCGATAAGACGCTCAATATGCTGGCCCTCAGTGGCAGGATTAATCTCAAAAGAACCTCTAACAATCTTGTCACCTGAATCACATTGCAGGTCCATCTCAATCGTCAGTGGCATATGCAGTGGCACAGCAAGTACATGCCTAGCCAATGGTATCACTTCTTCTGATCCAGCACATATTTTCTTGTCATGTTCGTTGTAGAAGAGCACACACCCAACATTGAACAGCTTGCTACGAGCAGCTATCCTCCCAAGAATGGCAGCACGGCCTTCCCCTTCCCAACGAGCAAGTTTCACAGAGACCTGGCCTTGGACGCCATTTGTAACGATGGCGTAGGTCACATCTGCAGGGCCATAAGCAGTTTCGACTGTCTCTACTATGGCTTTGTTGCATTTGGAGATGGGGAAGTCTCCACAGGTATCGCAAAATATCTTCCCTTCTTGCAATGAGGTTTCTTGGTTGCCATCATGAAGATCGACGTGAAAGATGACAGGAGCATACGCCGAGATGACATACGACGATGGGCCTGTAAGCAGGAGGTTACCCTGTTTTGACAGAAGAAAACAAGCTGTTCACATGTTTTCGAATATTAGTAGTATACAGTGTATCTGGTATTCAGGTTATATTAGGTATAGATAAGTATTTATGCCCAACCAGAGGTCATTGTTGCGAGGTGCAAGCAGACAAATTGCCTGCATAATTAACAAGTTTGCATCTTGAGAACATTTGTGTGCATTGTGAGCTGGAGAGTGCCACTTCTCCTCAGCAAATTACAGCACTGCCTTTGCATTCTCTGCTTATCGACATGTTCTACCTCATAAAGCACTGTTGTGCTACATGCAACAAATAGGCTATATTGGACAGGTCAAAAAAATTCCCTACATAATGGGGTACTTACATTTTTTTTTAGCACATTTACATAGGAAACGGTAGCACTCGTATAGCCTCTTCGCACAACAAGATTTCAGGTATCAGAAGAGAGCGTAGCTACATACATACAGACTCAGATAGGCTTGATGATACATCAAGAGAGCGTAGCCCAAAAATGATGAACTGTAAGCTAGTGAATGACATGGAAAATTTTAACCCCTATCCGACTACTGTATCACCTGATTTTCTATCTACAAACCAAGACGAAATGGTCCGGTGACTCCGGTCTTGCTACACAGATAATTTTACATAAGGATGCCTGTTTCATTTTATGGACACCTTTATCACCGTTTGAGATGCCGAATCCCTCGGGGGTTATTCGTAGTTGCGAGACAACACAGAGCAGTAGAGACGATTGATTTCTGAGTCGTATGCTCTCATTTGGACGGGGAAAAAAATTGAAAGAGGAATCGATGGAGTGAGTCGGACCTGGCTGTCGCAGGATTGCGGGGAAGTGGCGTCGTCCGTGCGGCTCCTGGTGTAGATGCGGCCCGAAGCGCAGTGGCCGCCGTGGATGGAGATCCATCCGCAGGGAGGGGGCCTGTTGCCCCCGGCGGCGGCGGGGACACGCACGGCGAACACCTCCGCCATCTCTCTGCCGAACTTGGGCAGGTCGGCGTACGCGAGCAGCTGCTCGTCGGTCGGGGCGTCGTCGTAGCCAGTGGAGTGACGCGACGGCTACGACGGCGCAACGTGCAACGCGTTCAGCGGAGGAGGAGCAGCAGGCCACCAGCGTGCCAGCGGCGGCTACAGCTCAGAGGGAACCTTCTATTTGTACATGTAGCAGTAGCACGGCCCAAGGCCTGTTCAGGTGTTTTTGGCCCACTTATTTTCCAGTCGCAAGACGAAATAAATCTACTCGTGTGCCGGTGACTCTTTCGACTATTCAGTAGTACTCCCGAGAGCATCTCAAAAAAAAAAAAAAAAAGAGTAGTACTCCCGAGTCCCGATTCTTGCGACTGGAAAGTAGAAGCATCAATGGGTCAAGTCGATGTGAACATATTGTCTGGGAGATCAAGGTGCGAACAAGTGGACTTCATGATTTTTCTTTTTTTGAGGGCAAGTGGACTTCATGATTGGGGACTTCATACATGAAGGAAGACGATGCCCATCGCTTCGCTAGGAGTTAATCTATAATGAAATATGCCGACATGTTTGGCTACTGAATCCACCTCGGGGCGCGTGTGACTCATGCGTTCTTGTGATTAATAAAGTGTGAGTTCTCTAAAAAAAAAAAAGGTTGCGCATGGGCTTCAATTGAAGTAGCACAACCATCAAGGCTCAATAGCATGCGGGTGATGGTCCAACATCTCAGTTCAACGTTTTAATTTTTAAACATGCAATCCGAACATTTTTTTTGGTAAAATGTTGAAAAACAGTATATCAAAGATGTTAAAACGGTACAAATGTCAAAGATATTTTTTTAAAAAAATAAGAATACAAAAAAATCATGTGGGAACAAACTTTTGGATGACGGTTCAACATTTTCTAACAACAAGTTCACTGTTTTCGTAAAATGTTAAAACAATATAAGAAAATTGTTGAAACAACAAATCGAATAGGCTGATGTTGTTAAAAAAAAATATATACATGTGAGACTTTTTTTTATGCATAATTATAAATATCACAAGTTAACAATAGTTCAAACCGATTTGTAACGATGGGCATCCACTAACTTCGCGCATCCACTCTGAAACTGATTTAAAAATATCACAAGTTAACAATAGTTCAAACCTCAATATAACGCTTTAAGAGAAAAATTGATTTAAAGTTTTGAATCAACTCTAACTTCGCGCATCCACTCTGAAACTGCCACGAGTTCCTCATGTGGCCCTTCTCCCCAACCCACGTGTCATGCATCACAGCCATCCATGCCCGTTCAGCATGAATCTTAAAGCATCCTACACCGAAGCTTGAGGCGACAAGCGCTTCGGATAAGCATGGTGGCTTGGAGTGGTCTGATGCTGCAATGACCTGAGAACTAAGTGGGTTCTGTAACCCAAGATACTTGAACTCGCACGACGCATGAAGACCCAATAAAATGTGATAAAGTATGTTCATTTTTTCTTTGTTTAACCAGCAATTATCTCTAAAAACCAACAATTCTAAACTCTCCATTTCTAACTATCAGCGTATTTAAAATAAAATTCTAAAAAGCTCTTTAGAATTCTGTAGCTTTGTTTTTCCAGTTTATGTTCTATGAGTTCTCGACTACTGTCTTCAGTAGTAAGTTTCTCTGTTTTTTCAGCATTGATCAATAGTGTGTTGTGCATTTTAGTTAAATTAAGGCCTATTTGGTTGGCTGCCAAACATTATTACGCCGAAGGTTAGTCGTGTCACAATTCTTTGGGTGGGTGTTTGTTTAGTATCACAGTTGTGGCTTGTCACACTAGTACCTCATCTGTCATACACTTAAACTTTTGCCAAACCTTGCCTAAAATGTGGGTAGCAAATTGTTCACCACACTTTTGGTAAAGATGTGTGGCAATGTATGGTAGCCATCCAAACATGCCCAAATATTTGCTCATTATCTTTATTCGCAATAAGTATGGACTGCAACTAAACTGAGTAAACTCTATCACTCCATGAAATTGGTAGCACGTGTTGGCATATTGAAAAGCATACAACATATATATGCCAGTGCCCTTTCCGACTTTGATAGCTCAAGATTTAAAAGAGTGGTGGGAGAGAGTGGACGTCACCGAGAGTCCCTAGCTCTGGCTCGATCGAGCCATGCATGGACCTGTAGCGCATCTGCATGCAAGGCAGCAGTGTCCTCCTATCTTGCGTTGTCAGTTTGTATATGCAGCATGCTGTAATCAGTAACTGCAATGTACTGACATATAGTCCTCGCTCCCTTGCCTGTGTTGTTGGTATGACTTTTCTCCCCTCCTTTTTTTCTCCAGGCAAATTAAAGTGGAGATTCCTCGGTCCTAATGATCGGGAGATGTCGTACTGCACAGCAATATTCCCTCGACCACAACAGTACTCCGCAACTAACTCAAGATCATGGATATTTCAGAAAAGAGATCACTTTTTAGAGGAGGCTAGAAATACAACAAGAGAACAAGAACTTATCTCATCGATGCAAACTACGTTGTTTTATAAGACTCCGTAGATAAAGGTTTTTTTTTTGCGAATTTGCGTAGCTCAAGTTTGAGCTTACAAATATCATAAAGACAAAGAACGAAGGGACTAAATGTAAAAAACATATTAGTTTAGCAAGTTTGACGCATTCGCCAAAAAAAAAAAGTTTACCAAGTTTGACTAAGCTGATATTCAAAATGTCGTCAGTTCCCGGCAGAGGAGCTATTACATCTTGTATCTCTGTGCGAAACGACAGGATTAGATGATTTATCACTTGGGAAAACAAAATAAAAAAAATAAAAACCAATCAAGGGAGCCATCCTCGACTGAAAATTTGGAGAATCGATTATGTAATTGTCTAGGTGAAACTGTCACCCGACGGCAGGATAAGAAGCTGCAGGCAGGCAGCATCTCCACAAGCCTCACCATGATGTGCTTCAGTACCCCAAGATGGCAGGTGGGCAAGGCATGCTGCTGCGCGCCGTGCATTGCAATACATCGCAATGTCCTCGCTCCGGGCAAAGCTATCCGCAGGCTGTGGCCGTTAGAGGCAAGTGCCTGAAGCGTCAGTGGATTCGTCTGGCCTGCAGTGCAGGAGATAGCGGGCATGATATCGCTCAAGTTTGCGCACTGCTACTCTGCAGTTGGCAGGAGCATGGAAACAAATCGTATAGCTTTTCAGGAGATCTTTTGGTCTCCACTGCAGGCCTGCAGGGTGTAAGTGCGAACAGATCGATCATTGTTCGAGCAGGTAGAACAAGGCACGTAAATTCAGAAAAGCTGCAGACACCATCGGCCGCATTGATGCTCTTGCTCCATTGGTTTGTGCATGAAGTGGCTAGGCTAATTAATTCTTCTCTGAAAGTTGCTTATCTCATGGCACCTGGATAGCTCATCTCATCATTTGTTGTCAGTCGATCTGCAAAGGCGAATTAAGCCATCTGCTTTCAGACTCATAAATCCTGAGAGAGCGACCACAAATCAAAGGAGCACGGACTCATCAAATGAATTCCTGCACCAAACAGGAAGCGGGAAAAAGGTTCAAAGCCAGTCAACTTTGCAGATTCAGTAGAATTATGTGCATCATGTAGACAAGTACTACGATATACTAAGATATGGTACAAGAGCATTGAAAAATCAACAAGAGTAGTAGAAGTAGGACTTTTCAAGAGGTTCCATCCTAACAACTTCTTTTGCAACGGTGACATGTCCACCTGACGTCTGAATTTCTGACCGAACCTCTACCTCGAGCTCTGCCAAGAGATCTTACGGGGCCAATGAGTTACTGCAAACATCTCAAGGTTCACATGCAGTCCAACCAACTGGGACTGGTCCCCTGCTAGCTTGCTTCGTTCTTGCAGATTGTTTTTCTCTCTGCTAGGACCACAGCACCTGAATGTGGAAAGCGGTCAGTCCTTAAGAATACGGACTGGGAGCACCTGAATGTGGAAAGTTCTTGCTCTGTGTAATGCGAGAAAGGATCACAGGCTTTGCAGAACCGCTGTACACGTTATGCATGGAGGAGGCACGCCTTTTGGTTGTGGAGATCGCTAACGATCTCTTGTTTGGAGCTTTCTCCTTTGAGGTAAGGTTACTGATCTGAATGATCAATAGTGAGGACTAACTTAAAATGCGAATTTATTCAGTTTCAAGCACTGAAAAACGACCAGTACGTTACATTTCACTCAAGAGCTATTTGTTTCGTCAACCCACGTACTAACCAAGAACTTGTAATTGTTGAGATAAAAAAAAGAACTTGTAATTGTTGAACCTACTGCAAAAAGGAAAAGTCAAGCTGTTGGCAGCGCAGAGATCCAACAATCTACGTACTCAAAGAGAAGTTGTATTATCTGATACACCGATCCCTTTTTGTTCTGCCTAAACGTCTTGGATCGACTGATTCATAATCGTCAAAATAAAAGCGAGAAAAGCTCTGCATGCGCACTTTATTCTTGTATGTCGCCCGCCCACTCATGCACACTAGTGGTTTTTTTGGTACAGTTGCCGACAAGATCAACAACGCACATCAACAATTCATTCTCTTTCTTCATTTCTGAGGGGAGGCAAGTCAAACATCACATAAACATCCATCGCCAAAGAAAAAAAACCACATAACACATACGGCGGTTCCACATTTCATTAAGAGATTAGAATAACGCATGCATGCGCATACAGATTGACAAGAAGTAGCTAGCAGGAGGCCGGCTACACAGGCCGCACACACAAATAAAGTGGACAAGTAGACGAAGATACCGTGGCATCATACCATCTGCAGTAGGCGACACACACCGGCCTGCTGCAGATCACCAGGGCCAACTGACTCGACTCGAGAACCAAGAACTAGACAGGAAAAACGCTACGTCGAACATGCTAGTGCAGTTCTAGCTAGTGTTAGATCGATTAGATCTAGTACTGAACAGGATCGCTAGTCAAGCAATAGATCAAGACCTAGAACAACTAATCTAATGCGGAATAGATTAGATCGGATAGCATACCGGCTGCGGTGGTGTCCATTGCAGTCGGTGAGGAGGTGATGACGTCGATGGCGAGGGCGCTGTCGGGGATGTAGCGTAGCTTCTCCTTCAGCGTCCTTTGGCGATGGCGGAAGCCCTCCGGGCGGTAGCGACACTGCCCGGGACGAGGTACTCGTGCTTCCAGACCTTCCAGTGCGCTTATTGATCGGTGGTGGTGAATTGGATGGCGTTAGGCACCCTGGGGGGTACCCCTCTATTTATAGGGTCGCACTGTAGATCCGGGGCCGAGTCCCATAAGGAAAGATATCGATTTGCCTCCCGATCAAGGCAGAAACCGACTCAATATTCGTTTCCCTTTTATTGCTCATTCTGTTTTATTTCTTTCTATCTTTATCTCTCTAAAAACAGAATTGTTGCCCCGCAGGTCAACACAAAAGGAAAACTAACATTCTCCCCCTTGACCAAAGGGTCAACAACTAAACTTAAACTTATTCTTAACTTAAACTAAAATCCCTCCTCAGTAAACCAGCAAGCACTAGACCAATGCGTCGACAGCAGCCCACGGCGCACTGGGACAGCATTACCCATAGCCTCCACTAGAAAACTTTGTCAGGACTCTTACTCTTATTTGGGGAAGATAACAGCCCTTAAACCAGGACCTTATCAAAGCTATCCACCAGACCCATATAAAGGACATGTCTCTCAAAGAGGTGTGGTGGTAAACCTTTCGTAAGCGGATCCGCAATATTTAACTCAGTACTTATATGCTTAATATCAATACGCGGGTCCCGGTTTCTTTCTTTCACGATAAGATACTTGAGGTCGATGTGCTTAGAAGCACTACTCAATTTCTCGTTAGCGCAAAGAAAACTGCGGCTTGATTGTCGCAGTGCATTGTGATAGGTCTCGAGATACTATCAACAATCTTTAATCCCGGAATAAAATTCTTAAGCCAATTTGCCTGTCCCGAGGCATCATAACATGACACGAATTCAGCTTGCATCGTGGATGCAGCAGTTACAGTTGCTTAGCACTCTTCCATGAGATAGCTCCCCCCGCTAGCATATAAACGTATCCAGAAGTGGATCTTAACTCATCTTTATCACCAGCGAAGTCGGCATCCGTGTAACATTCGACCTGAAGGTCGTCTGTCCTCTTGTATGTGAGCATGTAATCCTTAGTGCCTTGGCAATATCTTAATGCCTTCTTAACAGCCACCCAGTGAGCCCATCCTGGGTTAGACTGATATCTACTAAACACTCCGGTTGCAAATGCCAAGTCTGGACGCGTACAGACCTGAGCATACATCAAGCTACCAATAGCTGATGCATAGGGAACGTTCTCCATTCTTTTCCTTTCTAAATCATTCTTAGGGCACTGACCTTTATGAAGCTTATCGCCCTTTTGGAATGGGACAGGAGATGTATTACACTTATCCATCTTATATCTCTTAAGCATTTTCTCAATGTATGCTTTCTGAGATAACCCTAGTATTCCTTTGGCTCTATCTCGGTGTATCTCAATGCCAAGTACATACGAGGCCTCACCTAGATCCTTCATGTCAAAATGAGATGACAAGAAGTTCTTAGTCTCATGTAACATGTTCTTATCGTTGCAGGCTAATAGTATGTCATCAACATACAACACTAGGATTATTAATTTTCCACCCTTGGATTTGATATAGATACAAGGATCCACATCATTGCTCTTAAATCCAAATCTCTTAATTACTTCATCAAACTTAAAGTTCCACATCCTGGCCGCTTGCTTAAGGCCATAAATGGATTTTCTTAATCTGCATCCCATATGTTCCTTACCCTTAATGGTAAAGCCTTCCGGCTGAACCATGTAAATAGTCTCATCTAAATTTCCATTGAGGAACGCAGTCTTAACATCCATCTGGTGCAGCTCCATATCAAAATGAGCCACAATTGCCATGATTATTCTGAGAGAATCTTTAGTAGACACAGGAGAGAAGGTTTCATTATAATCGACCCCTTCCTTCTGTGTAAACCCTTTAGCAACGAGCCTTGCTTTGAACCTTTCGACCTTCCCTTTAGAGTCACGTTTCGTTTTGTAGACCCACTTACAGCCTACTGGTTTGACTCCATCAGGAATTTCTACTAAGTCCCATACTTGATTAGAACTCATAGACTTAAGCTCTTCTTCCATGGCTTCGATCCATTTAGTGGAATTCTCATTCTGAACTGCCTCCTTAAAGTTGGCAGGGTCATTAATCTTTCCGACATCATACAAGTCTTCACTCAAGTATGTCTCATAAATGTCAGGAATAGCCGGTCTCCTTTGCCTGCTTGACCTTCTTACTTCTGGTTCATTCACAGCAGGTTCAGGGACAGGTTGAGGTTGTACTAATGGCGCTTCTTGCGCCTGTACCTCTGCTGCTGGCGCCTGGTGCCCAACGTCTGGCGCCGGGGCCTCAACTTCTGGCGCCTGCATCTCTGGCGCCTGAACTGCTGGCGCCTGAGTTACAGTGGGTGCCACTGTGTTACTTATCTGGGGGTAAACTGGCGGTACGAACTGAAACACCGGCGTGGGTGATTGAAAATCCGGATCGGGAAGCTCAACCCGCAGTTCTTCTAAACTTATGTCCCTCTTCGGGAAATTACCACCAATATCTGAGTTTTCAAGAAACACCGCCTGTCTGGTCTCAACAAACTTAGCGTAGCGACCAGGACAGTAGAAACGGTATCCTTTTGACTTCTCAGGATATCCAATAAAGTGGCAACTCACTGTCTTAGAATCTAATTTCTTTTGCTGAGGATCAAATAGCTTAGCCTCAGCGGGGACAGCCCCATACTCTTAAATAATTAAGTGTCGGTTTCCTCCCAGTCCACAGCTCAAAGGTTGTCTTGGGAACTGACTTAGATGGAACCCGATTAAGTATGTAAGCAGCTGTTTTAAGTGCTTCCAACCACAGCTCGACAGGTAAACTAGAATGACTGAGCATGCTTCTTACCATATCCATTAATGTACGATTACGCCGCTCAGCCACTCCATTTTGCTGTGGTTCCCCTGGCATGGAGTATTGCGCTTTAATGCCATTTTCTTCTAAATACTTAGCAAATGGTCCCTTGATTTGACCATATTGAGCATGTTTCCCATAGTATTCTCCACCCCTGTCTGACCGCACAATCTTAATTGAGGTGTTGTGCTCTTTCTCAACTTCCTGTCTATATATCTTAAATATCTCTAGCGCATCAGAACGCTTTCTTATGGGGTAGATATGTCCATAGCGGGAATAATCATCGGTGAAGGTGATAAAAGAATCATAGCCATCAACCGAGGTCACCGAGAGAGGGCCACAGATGTCTGTGTGAATTATTTCCAATACGCCCGTACTCCTGGTAGCTCCTTTCTTAATTGTCTTAGCATATTTTCCCTTAATGCAGTCGATGCACTGCTCTAAATTGGAGAAGTCTAATTTCTCAATTATTTCGTCCTTAATGAGACGCTCAATTCTCCCCCTCGAAATGTGGCCAAGGCGACAGTGCCACAAATTCGAAGAGGTCTCATTATCACGCTTACGCTTAAGTGAAGTAACATTCATCACAGAATCATTAAGAGAGAGCATATAAAGCATGCCTTGCCGAGTAGCAAGACCGACATTAATCTCATTAAACTTGATCACACATTGTTTGTTGCCAAACTCACACACATGTCCTGAATCATCTAATGCTGAAACTGAAATTAAATTTCTCTTTAAACTAGGGACATAAAGGACATCATCTAAACGAAGTTGGAAGCCTCCTGGCAACTCTAAGTCGAAGCTTCCAACGCCTTCAACTTCAACGGCCGTCCCATTAGCCACTCTTAGGTTTCGCTCCCCCCTTCTTATAGTTCGGATCGAACGGAATACCTGTAATGAATTAGAAATGTGCACGGTGGCACCTGAGTCAATCCACCAAGTATTAGGGGAAAAATCTGCTAAGAATAACTCATCAATGAAAGAAACAACATCAAACTTAATATTACCTTGTTGCTTCAACCATTCCTTAAAGCCTGGACAAGCTTTCTGAAGGTGGTTAGGCGAGGCGCAGAAGGAGCAGGACTTACCACCCTTAGGCTGAGATGGGTGGTTCTTGAACTTGTTGTTGTTCTTCTTGGGAGCAAAGTTCTTGTTCCCTTTGTTCTTATGCTTCTTCTGGCCTTGCTTGCTGCTGCTAGCCTCATTCTGATTCTTAGGAGTGGAGTTAAGATTAAGGTTGCCAACCATGTTCACAACATCCTTCATCTTCTCAGTCTTGATGCGCTCTTCTTCTTCAACACAATAGCTGATTAATTCACTGATGGACCACACGGTCTTGTTGGTGTTGTAGTTGATTTTGAAGGCGTTAAATGTAGATGGCAAGGACGTCATGATGAAATGAACAAGGAAACCGTCAGACATCTCCATCTTCATCTCCTTAAGCCTGTGAGCCATGTCACACATACCAAGGATGTGCTCCCTTATGCCAGTCTGTCCAGTGTACTGAGAGGACACTAATTTCATGATGAGTGTACTAGCATAGGTCTTAGAGGAGCTCTTAAAGTTCTCCTCAATCTTAGCGAGGAACTCCTTGGCAGTGTAGTCAACCCCCTCTGAATTCTTAGTAGGAATGGCACCCTTGATGCCGGGGCTGATAGTACCACTCATGACCATAAGAGCCATACGGTTGGACTTTTCCCACTTCTCATAAGCAGGAGAGGCAGCCTGATCAGCAGCAGGAGCAGCAGGCCTCTCCTCCCTTAGAGCCATGTCCAGATCATTCCATGCCAAGCATGTGGTGACCTTTCCCTTCCAGTCCGGGAAGTTTGCTCCATTGAGGTTCTCAATGTTGCTAAGGTAGGAAGCAGCAGCATTGACATTAGTCACTGAAAATAAGACAAAAAACTTAACTTAGTAAGCATATACAATGAAATGCAAATAAGGTGCATGATAATAACCCTACGTTGGTCTGATTAAAAATCACGCAATTAAATCTCAATTTGCATCACCGTTGGGGAAAACAAATGAAATTTGTCTTAATACTCATGATTAAACAACGTTGGTCAGAAATAATCACAAGTTTACTCTAAACAAACTTCTCGTTGGTTCCATTCATTTAGAGGCATCTCAAGGTATATTGGTGGATTTAATGACTTAAATGAATAAAACACCAACAATATATAAACTTAAATATACTGAAAATTAACTCATCTTAAACTGAAAATAGTGGCACTAAATACTTAAATAAAATGCCACGAAAATTTATCTCAAATTTGAACTAAATTTGGGCAAATTATGTACTGAAATTCGCATTGAAAAAATTCAAACTTAAATAAAAGACGCGCGCGGCCCAGCGAAGCATTCGGCCCGAAAACGGAAAACGCGCGGCCCAAACTGACTGAAAATCGCGCGCACGCACGAACATTAAAGCGGCGAGCGGGCGGGCTGCCGAAGCGGCCCAGCGCGTCAGCGCGCGCGGCGCGAAAGTGGCCGGCCCAGCCCAGCCGAAGTTTGATCGTGCCCGCACTGATCTCAGCCGTCGGATCAAGGAGGAGGCCGTGGACGGCGGAGATTAAGCCGGCGCGGAATAAAACAGGCCGAAACCCTAGCCGCGCCGCTCACTCTCACTTTCTCCTCTCTCGCTCACTCGTCTCACTCGCTCCCCCTTCTCCCTCGCTCGCTCCGCCGCGCGCGCGCGTGAGCACGCCGCCCCGCGCCGGCCGGCCGCCATGGCGCCTCGGGGAGAGGCTCGCCGGCGCACGCGTGCGAGTCAACGCGCGCGGCACCGTCGAGTCCCTCCACCTTGGCGCCCTTACGGCGTCGGTGGTGCGGATCTGAGGCAGGGGCACGCCGGCACCCGGAGGCACACGGCGGCGAGGAGAGAAGGCGACGACGGCGACGACCCGAAGGCCGTGCGCGCGACGGGGAGCCCGCGCGGCGGATCTGAGGCCGCGCGGCCCGGATCTGATGCGCGGCGAGCTCGCGAGGAGCTCGACGGCGACCGGGAAGAGAAGAGGTGTCGTCGGCGCACGCGCAGTGCACGGCGACCGGCGACGGCGAGGTGAGTCCTCGGCCACTTAAGCTTAATGCAGATTAGGGTTAGGGTTAGGTGTGTGAGCGTGTGTGATACGGCAAGAACAGAGAGAAAAGCAATTAACCTTAACCCTTAATTACTTAGCTAAGTTGACATGGCAGGATGTTAATCTTAATTAACCGAAACCCTAGCTTACTTAATTAACATTAAAACATGACTAATTTAGCATAACAGTGCATTAATCTAATTAACTTAATCAGGATTACTGTCTGCGATCATTAAAACATGAAACTTAACTGAGATCGAGACTAAAACTGATTGATCTAGGCATGAAGACGTGATTGATCTACTAAACTTAGGTAAAACAACATGCTAGATCAAAATCATCACCACTGACTTAAACTAACCGATCCTTAACTTATGCAATTCGTAGGCGATCTAAAGCGACTAGGATTGGCTAACTGATACCAACTGTTAGATCGATTAGATCTAGTACTGAACAGGATCGCTAGTCAAGCAATAGATCAAGACCTAGAACAACTAATCTAATGCGGAATAGATTAGATCGGATAGCATACCGGCTGCGGTGGTGTCCATTGCAGTCGGTGAGGAGGTGATGACGTCGATGGCGAGGGCGCTGTCGGGGATGTAGCGTAGCTTCTCCTTCAGCGTCCTTTGGCGATGGCGGAAGCCCTCCGGGCGGTAGCGACACTGCCCGGGACGAGGTACTCGTGCTTCCAGACCTTCCAGTGCGCTTATTGATCGGTGGTGGTGAATTGGATGGCGTTAGGCACCCTAGGGGGTACCCCTCTATTTATAGGGTCGCACTGTAGATCCGGGGCCGAGTCCCATAAGGAAAGATATCGATTTGCCTCCCGATCAAGGCAGAAACCGACTCAATATTCGTTTCCCTTTTATTGCTCATTCTGTTTTATTTCTTTCTATCTTTATCTCTCTAAAAACAGAATTGTTGCCCCGCAGGTCAACACAAAAGGAAAACTAACAGCTAGTACTAACACCACCATTGACTAGAGGTTGTGCGCGGCGAAGAAGAAGCCTCGACGTCGTCGCCGGTGTAGAAGTCCCTGCTGGCGGCGCTGCTGCGCGACCACACCCGGCTCGGCCTTCCTCTTCCTCGGCGCGGCCGGCGGGCCCCCGGCGGCGCCCCTGCCCGGCGGCGTCCTGCACCCGTCGGCCTGCTTGCTGCTGCCGTCGTCAGCGTCGTCGCCGAACGGGAGACCCATGCCGACGAGCTAGCTACTACGTACTCTCTCGCTGCCTCGCTCGCTCGCTCGCTGCTGGGGTGGTGGGAACTCGATCGGAGAGAAGAGGAAGCTGGTCAGCCGTGGATCGAGCAGCTGGATGGGCTCCAGACGTGTGGACGCGGGGGGTTTATATAGAACCGCTCGGGGAGTAACGTACGTACGTTGGTTGGAGAGGCCAGAGGCGTGGTGGGGACTTGCATTGGCGGCGCAGGGGAGTAACGTGGGACGCGGGTGGCCGCTGCGGTCACGATTTGTTGAGCTGTATAGCTGACCGGCCCGGCGGACGATATGGTCGACATGTTATATGCTGCGAGCTCGTACGTACGTACGCATATCA
This sequence comes from Eragrostis nindensis, assembly GCA_012490785.1. NCBI lineage: Eukaryota > Viridiplantae > Streptophyta > Magnoliopsida > Poales > Poaceae > Eragrostis > Eragrostis nindensis. The sequence continues at coordinate 40,095 of JAAXCT010002591.1, read as the reverse complement.
TCGATCGGTCGGTCGATCGCTTGATGCATCCGTACATGGATTCGGGGATCGGAACGAACCGTTGCGTACGTGAGAGGCCAGACACTGGCTGCTGGAGAGCGGCTGCGCCATGGTGGCGGTGCATGCGACCTGCGTGACCCCTATTCTCGCTGCTTTTTTCCAAGCGCTCTCGCCGCATGCAGCAGCTTTCACTGCCCTGCTACTGTTACCAGAAGTAAGTGTGGATCCTATGTCTGTCAGTATTACTAGCGGTAACTGTTCTTTCTCTTTGATAATTAAGGGGGTGTTCGGAGGCCCTAAAAATTAGTGGAGAGAGAAAATACCGGCACCGTTTAGGAGTACTAAACAAAGTCTAATTACAAAACTAACTGCAGAACCCCTATGCTAATTCGCGAGACGAATCTAATGAGGGTAATTAAGCTGCGATTAGAAGATGGTTACTGTAGCATTACTGTTCCAAAACATAGATTAATTAGGCTCATTAGATTCGTCTCGCGAATTAGCGGGGGGGTCGTGACATAGGTTTTGTAATTAAACTTTGTTTAGTACTCCTAAACGGTAAAAAAAAATTCTCTCTCATCTAAAGTTTAGTGTCTCCGAACACCCCCTAAGGTACTATTTGTTGTTTGGTTAATTAGAGTCGACCGTTTTGATTTCGCGTTAATCAATGTTCAATTGACACGGCTTGTTAATGCGCACCTCCAGTGCGCGCGATGGTTTATGGATGCAATCAAGTGGATTCATTCTGATTATTAGTCGAGCGTTACAAGTTGATCGATGAGTAGTAACTGGTGGTGTAAACGACGTCACCAAAAAAAAATGCTGGTGGTGTAAACAGTAAACGAGAGGCATAACAGAGAAAGCAGGAGTATGTGCATCGTCCAGCTCTGTCGCTTCCTTCTGACTTGGGTAATTATCCTTCTTTTTTTTCTTCTTTTTTTGCAGATGCTCAGGAAAGCCATGCATCGATCGTTCCTTCCGACTAAGGGGCGAGAGTATTACACTATTCAGAACGGGCCGGGCCTAAACAAGAAATGAATTACAATAAAAACTGGCCTAATTAAGGCCCAAATAAATTCTCTACTTTCGTAATTGTCGAAAGCCTTGAATGTGATTGTGGGCCGTGAAAACGTCCCAGATCTGTGGGCCATTTGGAAATGTACCATGATTTTTTTTGGTTGCTTATAGAACTTTCACTTTCAAGCTACTACTAATATGCATTTGGATTCAAATTTCCACATTCTATACAAGGGGAATCGAACCACTAGGAGCCTAATATATCCAGAACACATGTGTTGTTGCAAGTAGGTAGGAGGGCAGCAGAACATGCGTCAGGACAAAGGCATGTAATGCCATTGCAGTAAAAAAAATTCACATGATATAAAATCCTTATAGACCTGAATTACCTTGAAAGAAATTAATTCCACTTGACGTGTGTTATACCTCATCTGATTCGGAGCAAATAGATAAATTGCAATAAAATGTTAATAGTCATTTATTGCACCACGAGAAACTTACAATGCAATCTTTTCTTACTCATCTAGCTAGTTTAGGTTCCTAAAGATGAGAGGCATCCCACACTTGGGAGCCAACGTGAGGAGATACTTCGGCTTGTGAACATACTTGGGGGAGAGGGAGAAGCTGAACTTTCTGAGGATCATCGCCATGACAATTTGCGCTTCCATGATTCCGGAGGTTTGGCCAATGCAGGCCCTGGGGCCCAAAGAGAAGGACAGCAATGCATTTGGGTCCTTGGCCGCTCTGGAGATGCCATTCTCGAACCTCAGGGGGTTGAACTCGTCGGCGTCGGGGCCCCACACCTCCTTGTCTCGGTGCAGCATGCCGATGGGGATGGATATCACCGTCCCCTGCGGCACTTTGATGCTTCCTCCGAGCATGACGTCTGATGCAGCCGTCCTTTGTATGTACACGATTGGAGGATAGAGCCTCAATGTCTCGAGCAGAACCATGTGAAGCTGCATGCAGAACGAAGATTTTGCAGTGATGCGTACATTAATTGACAAGGACGTGTGATTTTTTCTAGAAAATAGAAATAGTTTCTCGCCCCTGCGTTTCCACACACAGGGACATGTGATGCACAGATTAATTGACAGTGACGACGTACGTACCAGCTTTAGTTTTGAGATGTTGTCGGTGTTGAGTACCTCGCCGCCACCGAATTCGTCGAGGATCTCGTTCCTGACCTTCTGCTGCCATTTCGGGTGAGTGCTAAGCAGGAACATCATCCATATGAGGAGTGTAGCGGTGGTTTCAAGCCCCGCGCCGAAGAAGGTCTTGAACTCGCTGATCACCTCTTGGGTGGTCAGTGTCACGTCGCCCCCTCGCCCATCCGGCGACCACGCCTCAAGCACCATCCCGAGTAGGTCGTCGCCGTAGCCGCGCTTCTCATCCTTGGCCGCCACACGGGCCTGCATCATCGCCATGATCTTGGTGCTCAACAGCTTGTCCGCATGGCGCACCTGCCGGTTGCGCCGAGTTGGCAGATGCCTGTGAATAGAGAAAAACGAAACACGTATCACTCTTGTTAGAGTCCTGGAAAGGAAGCTAAGTGTGCTCAATCAGCGACAAGTTGAATCAATATCAATTGTCATGTGCGTATGTATATTTACCAGAGTATCGGGGGATCCAGCATGGCCGCACTGGCATGCTTCTGCAACTCCCGCAGCAAAAAAGCGACCTCATCTGCCTCCCGGTGGCCTGTGCCAAAAGCGACGCGGCAGATGATTTCTTTTGACAGCTCGGACATGGCGCAGTCCAAGTCTATTTCAGCTGCTTGCCTGTCACCGCTCTGCATTATTTGCTCGCGCCAGAGCTTCATCATCTGTTCCGTAACTTCTTTTGTCACCGCCGACATGCTCTAAACATAGAAAAATCATCAATCAATGTTACTAAAGCTGCAGTGCTCACGTATACCAGGTAAGGGGCATACAGTAGTTTCGATCGTGACCTTGAGCTTCTCGTGGTTAAAGGCTGGACGGATCACTTTCCGGTGCCGTTTCCAGTCTTCGCCATTTATCAATATGAGACCATTGCCGAGGAGGAGTTTCAAAACGGGGATCATGAAATCTTTCTGAAACAACCCTGCTTTGTCTGTAAGCACTTGCTTAATCAGCTGTAGATCAATGGAGCAGATTGCCGGAGTTGGCCCAATCCAGTACAGGAATGTTCTCCCTGAAGTGGGAATAAAAATGTAAGTGACATATCTTTGGTGGTAATAACAAAGGACTCATGTTGTCGTTTTTTTTTTTTTTGGAAAAAAACGGCTTTGTGCTGGCTTTGTATGTGGGTTGTGCCCAAACATTTGACAAAACAACTTCTCTTTATTTTTAGGGATTAATATGTAAAGAGGATAGCGCGGTGAGGAAAAAAGCCGGTACAGAAGCTACCATTTCATGGCTTCTTGTTTCACCAATATTTGGGGGTGTGCCTTCCTCTTTTTTAAGGAGAAGCACATGAGGGAGCACCCCTTTGATTGGTAATCATGTGAAACCGTTGGAGAAACCATAAAAGAAACCCTACAAAAGAGGCCCTAAAGGAAAAGTTGCTTACTGCATGATAGCCGTTTAATTTTATAACAAACTAATTGGATGACTCGCATATGTGTTACTAGTATCAATTAATCTAAAAGTAACTAATATTCTGTCATCTTGGTTCTCATTAATTTGTCCTTGTTTTGCCATTGTTCACCTTTTTCTATCACTATTATGCCTCTTATATGAACCTCTGGAACTATCACTATCATTTTGTTTAATGTCATGTAAAATCAACTGTAGAGTGGCTGTGATGGATGATTTGTAAACATGACCGTAGTGCTCATGACCGACATCAGCGCAATTCGAACCAATCATCTTGTAGGGGAGTCCCATTGTACCCACACGACTAATGGATCATGCGGTTTATGTAACCAATCAAATTGCAAAAGAGCTACTCATGCCAACCTTTTCTCTCACCCGTGCCCGAACGGTATGAGCACAGGGGGCACATGCCCCACCCTAGTTTGACTTTCGTTAATGTGAAATCCACAAGTGAAATAGATGATTTGATTATTGAACGTATTCAATAAGTTGTCCTCTGATCAATATGTTACAATATGTTAAATCCTTATTTTAAGGCCCTTTTACGGTAGTCCCAACACCATATTCTTGCACCATAAGGGTGCAAGAGTTCAAATCAATCCTAGCCATTGGTTTTTAGAGAAAGAAAGAAAAATAAAACAGAAGAAAATCTTCTGTTGCAATCTGTGGTAGGTTGTAGCTAGATAGAAACAAATCTGTTAAACTGGGAGCAAATTAGGGATGGCAATTCGGGGTGGGTACCCGCTTACCCGCCGGGTACCCGACCCGATGGGGCCGGGGATGGGGGACGTTTCCCACCCATGGGTGGCGCCCGTACCCGCCCCGACATAAGTCGGGTACGGGGCGGGGATTGAAACTTACCCATGGGGAACCCGGCGGGGACCCGAAAATTTGAATTTCGTTATTTTGTAAATTGGCCCAGCCCACCTAAGCACTACAGCCCAGCCCGGCGTCTAAACCCTAACCTTATCCCCCCCACTCCCTTACCAGCCACCCTAGCAGCCGCCACTCGCCCCGTCGCCCGCCACAGCCCCACGCACGCCGCGCCCTCACGCACGCCGCCACTCTCGCTCGCCGCGCCCTCCTGCACGCCGCAAGCCGCCGCCACTCGCCAGGTCCCGCGCGGCCGCGCCCTCCCGCACGCCGCACGCCACCACTGACCATGCGCGGCGGGACACGGCGTCGCGGCGTCGCCCCGAGCGCGGCCTGACGACGCCGCGGCTTGGATGCGCGAGCGCGTCGCGCCTGGCCTAGTTCCGGCCGTCCCGCGGCACGACGACGTCTCGACCTCGACGCACGACTGCACGAGCTGACGAGCACGACGCGGCATCGACGGATCCATCACCAGCTGCACGAACATCTCGACGCCGGCTCGACGCAGCCCCGGCGCGCGACGCCGCCTTGACGCAGCCCCGGCGCACGACGCCGCCCGGCTTCCTGCCTCGCCACCACTCACTGCGCACGGCGCACGCCGCCACTCGCCGGGCGCGACGGATCCAAGCAGTGCTGGGGGGCGACATCGCCGCGGCGGCCCGCTAAGGCTGCCGTGGTTCCTCACCGCATCTCGCGGCCGCGGTCGCGCGCGCGGCAGCATGGCGAGCGGCGCTGCATCCGGCACCAACTCACGAGCTCCTCCGCCGCGTCCACGACCACCACGTTCTTCTACAACCGTTCCTTCCTCAGCTTCGACGAGGAGGCCGAGCTCAACCCCGACGTCAAGTGACGCTGCTGCAGTTGGGGGTACGCCGCCGTCGTCCAGTGGTGCTGCTGCTGGTGCGCCATCAGGCCCGTCACCCGCTACGACATCAACTCCAGCAGCGACATCAACTCCAGCAGCTTCAGTTGAGGGTACGCCTGTTATCAATGTCGATGAGTATGATAATGCTCGTGTTGGGGTGAAGAGGAAGCGCAAATCTGAAGTTTGGCTAGAATTTGAAGAGGTTGTAGTGGCTGGAAAACCTAAAGCCAAATGCATGTGGTGTAAGAAAGAGCTAGTTGGAGGACCTAAAGATGGAACAAATCACTTGAAAAGTCATCTTAACTCTTGTGGATCTAGGCAGGCTCAAAAAGGGTTGAAGCAATCAACTTTGAAGCTAGGGAAAGATAAGAATGGGGCTGTGGTTGTAGAGAAATATGTCTTTGATCAGCAAGTGGCTAGGAAAGAACTTGCACTTATGATATGCTTGCATGAATACCCACTGTCCATGGTCGACCATATTGGCTTTAGGAATTTTTGTTCTGCATTGCAGCCACTATTTAAACATGTGTCTAGAAACACCATCAAAAGTGACATATTGGGTATGTATGAGGTCCACAAGCAAGAATTGATGGGGCAGTTGCAAAAGGTTCAATCCAGAATTGCTATAACTACGGATATGTGGACAGCCAATCATCAAAATAGAGGCTACATGGCTGTGACAGTCCATTTTCTTGATGATGAATGGAAGCTAAAAAGTTTCCTTTTGAGGTACTAATGCATTTTCCATTCCTTTGCTTCTTTTTTGTTTGCTGTACAATTTTCCTTTTTTTCTAATGCTGACCTATACTTGTCATCTTTCTTGTAGGTTCATATATGTTCCATCTCCACATACGGCTGAGGTGATAAGTGATGTGCTGCAGGAGGTGCTACATGAATGGCAGATTGAGAAGAAGGTATCTACGGTCACCCTAGATAATTGCACCACCAATGATAAAACCATGGTTAAGATGAATGATAAGTTGCCTCTGCCCTCTCTAATGCTTAAGGGTAAATTATTGCATATGCGTTGTGCTGCTCATATCATAAATCTGATTGTGAAAGATGGCATGATTGTTATGGAAGAAGGAATAGAAAGGGTTAGACAATCTGTTGGTTTTTGGTGTGCTACTCCTAAAAGGCATGAAAGATTTGAGCGTGCAGTAGCCCAATGTCACCTTAAATACAACAAAAAAATAGCTCTAGATTGTCCGACCAGATGGAATTCAACTTATCTCATGCTTAGCACTGCCCTAGAGTATCGTACTGTTTTTGATAAGCTTGCTGGAAAAGAACACCTTTGTGCTGAATTCAAGCCAACTAAAGAAGATTGGGATTTTGCTATAGAACTTTGTGCTAGGTTAAAGATGTTTTATGATGCAACTGAGGTATTGTCAGGGCAACACTATGTTACAGCCAACCTTTTTTTCCCCAACATCTGTGGTATATCATTGGCAATTGATAAATGGAGGACTAGTAAAGATGCTAGAGTAGAAGACATGTCAAAAAAGATGAAGGACAAGTTTGAGAAATATTGGGCTGATGTGCATGGTCTTATGGAAGTAGCAACTGTTCTAGATCCTAGGTACAAATTAAAATTCATGAAGGCTTTCTACAGCACCATTTATGGGGAAAACAGTCCATTTACAGAGGAAGAGGTTGATAGAGTGAGAGGCTTCTTGTATGTCCTTGTGCTGGAATACCAAGGTTGTATGGAAGGCATGGCAACAACTGATGGAGTTGGGGCAGCAAGTAAAAGTGTTGCTCAAAATGAAGGAGATGATCTTGTATTTGGATTATTTGACAAGTTCTTGTCTGAGGAACCAGAAGAGAGTTCTACCTATGTGAGGACCGAGCTGGATTTGTATTTGGAGGAGCCAACTTTGCCAAGAACTCAAGAACTCAACATCATTCATTGGTGGGAGTTTGCCGGTGTTTAAGTACCCAACATTGAGGAAGATAGCTCGGGATATAATGGCAATTCCTGTTACAACCGTGGCTTCAGAATCTGTCTTTAGTACTGGAGGAAGGACTATTAGCCCACATCGAAGTAGACTTGCTCCAAAAACAGCTGAAGGGTTGATGTGTATGCAAGCTTGGTCCCGTGCTAACATGTTAGGTGATCAATCGTGTTTTGTCAATGCACTAATGACTTGTATGGACGAAGAAGACGAAAAAATGGTAACAAGCCACTCCTTTACTATTGCTGCACATAAATTCTATTTGCTGAATTTTAAACATAGTCTAATGAGATTGCTTCTTTACTTATCAATGTCTGAATTTTATCTTGATAGGATGACTCTGAATCAACTATCATTGACTGAAGATGAGATGACTTCCTGCTTGGCGCCTCTCTGATTTCACTCCTTTTATTTCTACTTTCAGTTATGAGACTCAATTTGTTTAATCTGAATGTATGAGACTATGTGAGTGTGAGAGTGTGAGACTGAATTTTTATTCTTTTGCTTGCATCTGACAATGTGACATGCATGTGTGTGTTGCCAGGATGGCACAATGGCACTTTGTCAATGCAAATTTGCTGTCAATTTTGTCAAACTGATAGGGAAATGTGTTCATTGTGGTTTACCCGGTGGGTACCCGATACCCGCCCCGTTACCCGACGGGGACGGGGACGGGGATGGATTTCCACCCATGGGGACGGGGACGGGTGGGGATTTCCACCCGACAGGCTTGGCGGGGCGGGCATGGGTATGCTCTACCCGCCCCGAACCCGCCCCATTGCCATCCCTAGAGCAAATCTTGCATGCACGGAAGCACAAAAATCTCGTGTGCATGATGTTGTACAGCCTCCGGTACATGTGCATGCAAATTCCGGAGAGTAGCAACGTAGCATCTAATTTTTTTGCATTAAGAAAAACAATCATACCAGGATGTTCATGCAAAAGATCAGATAATCACGTTACAAACAGCTCCCACCATCACCGTAATTTTTTTTGCGTTAAGAGAAAAAAAACGATGTATCATCATTCATGCAAAATCGTAACCAATGGTGTTTTATTTCACAGTCACACTAGGATGTTCATTTCACCGTCATGTCCCACCAACAGTAAGTTTTTCTCAAAAAAAAAAACAGAAGGATTTTCCTACCATTGAAAAGGAGAGATCCACGTAAATGAACGGTCTATAGTTATTTAGGACTACCGTAACAAATGTCTTTTACTTTGATCAAATCATGTGATGTTTGATGTCAGTGATTATATCACAATCGGATGGTTCCTTTTTTTTTTTTGAGGGCAAATCATGAGAGCTTTATTAACTCACAGTAGGATTACAATCTGTGGTGGCGATCTCCTTAAGCTAGTCCAGAGAATCGCCCACCCACAAGCACACACGATTAGTACAAGAACTCATATGAGCGCAACAATGAGCAACAGAGTTTGCCTCACGCCTAACAAATGCAACTTTATCACAATCGGATGGTTCCTTGGGCTGATGCCTAGTGCTCACAGAAGTATTTAACTTATAAAATATACAAGGTATTTGAGTCTATCTTTTGTAATGGCATTAGTGTGGTTAATTACAAATATGTGTATGGGTATTTTTGTATTTTCTATAAGATTGATGTCTAACTAGCAGTTGAGCGAACATATACGTATATAATGGTTTCAATTATACCATGATTGTTATTTCAGAAGAGTCAAAATCGAGGATACATACATCACGCCAGGTAATTGAAGTCGGTAGGGACTCGCGACAATTTGTTTGTTGTGGCCATGTATGTTTTGGCTCGGATGTTGCATGATGAGAGGCGATGCCCCGTCAATAACGAAGCGTCCGTGATGACTTTGTGAATCTCAAGATCAGCCAGCTCGGTTTTTCGGAAGCGCTCGAGTTTGTAAGTGTCCCATTTTCACTTTGCTTCGTTAAACCATATTTACTACCGAAAAGAGTGTATAAGACATCAATCTTTAATTGATTGCAATTTCTTTAAGTTACTTCATTTGTGGCCTGTGGGTATATTGTATCAACAGATACTTTTATTGTCCCTCCATACCCCTCCTCAATAAGGAAAATACACACGACGGTCCTATCCGACTGCCGTGTACGGCCGGACCTGTTTATATGCATTCAACCGTGATGAACTAAAGAACTCCCGCCGTGATTTGCTGCCGGTCATGATGCATGAGCAGAACGTTCGTAAACGGCAGACCTAAAGAAGAGTCGTGTGCGTGAATGTATAGCATTGTTTGGAATTGATAAACCTTAACCCTTCTCCGTCTCGCATCTCAATTAATAAGGTAACTAGTATGGCTGCCGGCGCAAGCTGCCCGCGCAATTGCGTGGCTAGACATACTTATACTATTTAAAATATTTTTATATTATTGTAGAAATTTAACGTAATTTATTGTTATTACCTACTTTATAATCTATATTTATAAAATGATAGAAACTAGATTGTAGAATTTCTCACCGTCCCTCAATTTGAATGTGAGATGAGTCATCATTTATCTAACAATATATTTGATTTTATTTTAGAAATGAAGTTGGTACAAACGTGGCATTGCTAAACAACTACATATCTCATGGTAGGAAAAAAGAATGTGTCGTGCTACAAATAAATCTTTCAAAGGAAATGTTTCATGCTAAAAATAAGATAATATGTCATCCTAATTAGACATATATCACGGTGTATTTTTATAACGGTGTATTTAGAAATCGAGATTAAGTGTTTATTGAATATTTTTATTATTTCAAAATTTAGCTATTTGCTCATAATGGTATGGTTGGTAAATAAAAATAAGAATTAGGGATATCTTTACTATTTTTTATAATTCAAATTTAGTTTTTTTTAACTTTAAGGGCATGGAGGGTAATTTAGAAATAGGCGTGAATGATATTCTTTTGTTATTATTTATTACTCCGAATTTAGCTATTTTTTACTTATAAATGGCGTGGTGGGTAATTTAGAAATAGGTGTGAGGGGTATTTTTGGCTATTTTTATTATTTCGAATTTAGCTATTTTATAAATATTTTTAGGGAGTTTTCTGACTAATTGTTTCATAACTGCAGTGTTGGGTGATTTTATCTTCTTATTTTCTCGGATTAACGTGAGAATTTCTAGCATTTTAGAATTAACGTGGTAATTTCTAGCATTTTAGAATTAACGTGGTAATTTCTAGGCTTTGAGAACGAACGTGGAGGCTTCTTTTCGTGATCAATTATATATAATAAATTAATGGTGTATTTTGTCACAGTTCTTTATTTCTCGTGAGACTTGCTAAAATGACCGTGTCTAAATTCAGTTGTAATAGAAGCAAAAATTTAAGTTGCGATTGTCAACGAGGAGCAGTGAGCTTCTTACCATGGTCGGCAGCCCATCTATGGAACGGCGGTAACACGAGGGGCATGATGTCGTTGGAGCCGGCGTCCAGCGGCGGCACTCCTATCCGGCCGGCCGCCGCTAGCCGCTTCAGCTCCAGGAAGGACCCGGTGAGGAAGGCGTAGGGCGGCCCCCGGATCCCCTGCCTCGCAAACGACCGGGCGACGGCGCGCGGCCGCCACGCGAGACGCCACAGCACGGCGATGATCACCAGCAGCGCCAGCAGGAGCGCGTTGGCGCCGGCCATCAGCATTCAGCAGCTTGTGTATATCTCTCTTCTCCTTTCACCTCCTTGTTCGTGAGACCGGCTCTGCTATGAGGTATTCTTCCAGTCCAGGCGCGCGCGCCTCTGCCCACGCGTCTGTCGTGATGGATGGTTTTTCGCACACAAAGTCGGAAGTCCCCGCGGTTCGCGCCGGGCAACCACGTTTTGTACGTAGCCCTGTATATGGAGCGTTTGGCATTTCCATGTGAATATGTGTATCGCGAGATTTGAGCGCAACTAGCATGCGCAGCAGCACAAGTGCCACGTTTTTCTGGAGCAAGATCAGGGTTGTTGCGCTGGTGCAGAGGGCTAATCCAGGACTTATGATGCTGCTGCAGATACGGTACTTGCTGCGCACTGACAATGCCTAACAATTTATTATTGCTTCTTGAGCTGCGCTGCATAATTAATTAGCACGTGAGTACATACATTAGCATGCATGTTTATTTCACAGAAGGTTGAGATTGTCGACAAGAATCTTTTTTTCTCTTTAATCCAAAAAACAAAAACTTCGACATACTAGGGTACTCATGCGATGAAAAGTGAAGCCGCCTGAAGATATCTAATGGAAGAATAATAATGGTCCCAATAACGGTGGTCCGACCGTTGGCATTTTCCTAAGCACTGCTGTAAGTTTTATCATACGGGTTGTCTTTCATTGTTCCAAAGAAGACTAGTTTTTATTTTAAACAGAAAACAGGGGGAATTAGCCCTGTAAGTTTTTCTGTAAGTTTTATCATACGGGTTGTCTTTCATTCTACTTGCTTTATATGTGTGTAGTAGGCCTAAAAAAAGACCCTACTAACCAATTCTAATGGAATTTGCTTGGCTGATTTTCTAACAAAGATTTGGTTTTAAGATTTGTTTTGAGAATAATCAAAGCAAAATCGTCTTTAAATACGGAAGATGAGCAGTGGGAGAAACCCTTTTTTGTCCCATGGATTTTAATTTTTCTTTTATCTCTCATTATTCCAATTTAGATCCATGGAAGAACATCTGTTGGAGATAGTTCTTCTGTTGCAATGTGAACTACTACTACTACTACTACTAAGTTATATATAAGCGTACAGCAGGTTTTCTTCATTAACATAGGATGAATGAGCGTACAACAGGTTTTTTTTTCCTCGTTAGTCAGCTCTACCATTTAGGGAATATAATTCCTGTTGTAGCTCTACCATTACAAAAGAGATTTGCTAGATCTCAGCTGACTGAGATTTGGTATATCTCTCTCACATTTTTGAAATAATGAAAACATACTGCTAGAACAATGGAACTGCACTAATGGAACAACACTGTTGGAACAATTAGTTCTTAGGTGAAACAATTTTGTTTTTCAAAGAATTTTTTTTTTTTTTTGCAAAAGTGAATGAAAAATTTAGGTGGCTGGATCAAAATCCAATGACTGAAAAAAATGACTGAGAGATTAAGAAAAACAATCACTCGGAAATAATGGTGGTAGATAAAAATAATGATGATAAGGCAACAATAAATTAATGAGGCATCCAGCTGAGTACAGTACTATAATTGGGATGTTCATACTCATCGGGCAAAAACATGGGCCACCCTTACTATTTGTATTTATCCTCAACAAAGTTTTAGCTCCAAAAAAAGATGATATCAAGTTACTTTTCCAGATCCAAACTGTTCATCAAATAGTTGAACTTCAACCAATCATGTGTCATAAGAAATTGCTAGATATATGTACCAGTCAACAATCCATAAAAAATCCATTATTTGTAATAAAAAAACCTTTTTAATTGCTTTTGTGATTTAAGAGGGGCAACCATCTTGTTCTTGGCAGCCTCACTCTGCACTCTCAAGTGCAGGTGGAACCAAAGTGAAAGCCCCAAATGGGGAATTCACAATAAAAAAAGTATGGAAGAAAAAGCAAAACAGTTTGAAACTTTCCAAATACATGATATCATTGATATGTATTTTTTTTTTTTTTGAGATTACACAGTACAACTCAGACACTCACAACGCACGCACACTCACCCCTATGAATACACGTACGCAAACCCTACCCCTATGAGCATCTTCGAAGACTGAGCCGGCAAATCTAGAGATACGAAGTCACCACTGGCACCTCGCTGTCGACGGGAGCGTCGCCTACCACTGAAAGCACAAATGCCGTTAAATCCTTGAAAATTCGCTCCCACGGGGAGTCGAACCCAGGACCTGAGAGGTGTTACTCGGATGACTTTACCACTAGGCCAAGACCCCTTTCACATATCATTGATATGTATGCCACACCACTACACGATATGTTCGGGATTTATATTTATTTAACTTAATTTTAACTCATGATTTAAAGGTAAACTTTTTTCCTCCAATAAGTAGGAGAGTTGTACGTTTATTAATTAAGTATAGAGTTCAGAAAGTTTTTATAGGAAGCATGCTGTGCTCAACTAAAATTTCATCAAGTGAAGTAAAATTTATAATCATTTTTTTGCTTTAAACTCAGTAGAATTTTATCAAGTGAAGTAATTAATCACCTCCTAACTTTGATGTTTTAGACCCTAGAGAAATTGTACAAGCTAAACTACAGTTGTATACTTGATATATAGCAGATATGTCCATTTATTCATACAGACGATCAACTTCTGCAGTCTTCTCTTACCCATCTATGGTCCTCAAGATGAGAGGCATTCCAACCTTGGGGGTCAACGAGATGAGATACTTGGGCTTGTGGACATACTTCGGGGAGAGGGAGAAGGAGAACTTCCTGAGAATCAAGGCCATCACAACCTGCGCTTCCATGAGGCCGAAGCTCTGGCCAGTGCAGGCCCTCGGGCCCTGCGAGAACGACAGCAGCGCCTTCGGGTCCTTGGCCGCTCTGGAGACGCCATTCTGGAATCGCATGGGGTTGAACTCGTCGGCGTCAGGGCCCCATACCTCCTTGTCCCGGTGCAGCATGCCAATGGGGATGGATATCACGGTCCCCTTGGGCACACTGATGTCTTTTAGCCGCACGTCCGTGGCGGCCCTCCGTTGTATGTACACGATCGGTGGGTACAGCCTCGACGTCTCCAGCAGGACCATGTGAAGCTGCATGCGTTTGGAACAACGATGAGTTTACTCACCAACGACTGATTGATATTCTACAGTGCCTCTGCACGTCAATGTGCAGGTAGTACATACCCGCTCCAGTTTGCCGAGGGCTTCAACGACGTTGGAGACCTCACCGTCGTCGCCGCATTCCCGCAGGACCTCCTCCCTGACCTTATCCTGCCATTGTGGGTGCACGCTGAGCAGGAACATGGCCCAGACGAGAAGGGTGGCGGTGGTCTCCTGCCCTGCGGCGAAGAAGGTCTTCCACTCGTCGATCACCTCCTGGGTGGTCAGTGTCTCGCTCTTCTTCCCCTGCTGCTCCGGCGACCACGCCTCCAGCAACAACCCGACCAGGTCGTCCCCGTAGCCACCGCGACCGCTGCATTTGGCGGCCACCCGTGCTTGCATGATGGCCATGATCTTGGTCCTCAACAGCTTGTCCAGACGTTGCACCCTCAAGTTACGGCGAGTAGGCAGGTACCTAAACACACAGAAAGAGTGTACTCTTACTGTTAATCTCATGGCCTAGGATTTGTAATTAAGATCCAATAAATTCTGACGTCGTTTAATCAAAAATTGAGCAGATATGCCCCTTTGTGTACCAGAGAATCGGAGGATCCATCATGGCCCTAGTGCCAAGCTTCTGCATCTCGCGCATCGCAAGGACGACCTCCCTAGCATCAGGGTGGTTCTGGCTTGTGCCGAAGGCAACGCGACCGATGATTTCTTCGGTCAGGTCATTGAACGCAAGATTCATGTCTATTTCTGCTGTTTGGTGGCCATCGCTTTGCCGCATTTGGTTGCGCCATCGTTGTATCATCTGCTCGGTGACTTCTGCGGTCACCACTGTCATGCTCTAGAAACACAGGAAAAGTCAGTTGTCGTACCGTTCCCTTTTTTTTTTTTGCAATGACTATTATTCACAATTCGTAATGATCTCGTGACCTTAAGCTTCTCATGGTTGAAAGCTGGAGCACCACTTTTCGATGACGTTTCCAGTCATCTCCGTTTATCAATATGACCCCATTGCCGAATAGGATTTTCAGCACGGGGATCATGAAGTCCTTTGGGAATATGCCTGTCCTGTCTGCCAGCACTTGCTTAATCAACTCTAGATCAAGAGAGAGGATTGCAGGAATTGGCCCGATCCAGTACAAGAATGTTTGCCCTGAAAGAACAACAAAAAAATAATCAGGAACTAGTTTTTTTTAGAAAAGAAAATATGCATTAATATTCCAGCCTCTGTGTTGGGAAAAAATCAGGAACTAGTTAACGCATCACATTTATTGTTTTTGAAAGTAATAAATGTTGAGAAACCATTTCAAATAATCAAACTATGTCAATATGTAATCTCGTTTGCTTCATATTCAAAATTGTCTAATTCAATCACGTAAAGACAATTGATGTCTTCACTCATATTTGTTGAAAATTACTAATACTCCTTCACATGGCTCCTAGGGAATATTGCGTGCGATGTAGCTTAAGCAAGGATATCTTGTGCCAATGAATTCTCCCCAAAGAGAGCCTACATTTTTAATCCAACCTAGTCCTAGAGTGGGACTAGTGGAGACCATGAGCTGGGAGGTGTTTGGGTGAAATGTACTCTTCTCCTGTTAATAACAAAGTACCCTTTTGCATTCTAATAAGGGGAAGAAAAGGGAGGAGTTTATTTCGGTTCCTTCAGCACTCCTGTTAAGACCCTTGGTATGTAGGAGTAGAAGCTTGTGCACAAGAAAATCTACAAAATTATTAGCAACACCGAAAATAAAAACTAGCAAAACCATGAACTAAGTGATGTTTTCCATATGAACGAGATAAAACCGAAGAGGCGTCGGCTGGAATTTCATCAACGCCCGGTACAAAAAAATTTGCATGATGAAACCAAGAGCTGGATATCTTCATGTTTTCCATTCGAACGAGATAAAGCTGAAGAGGCATGAGCGGCGCGTTTACCTACCATACTGGGCGACCCATGTGTGGAACTGCGGCAGCACGAGCGGGCTGATGTCGTGGCAGCCGGCGTACAGCGGCGGCACCCCTATCCGGCCGGCCGCCACCAGCCGCTTCGCCTCCGGCATGGACCCGGCCAGGAACGTGTAGGCCGGCCCCCTGATCCCCTGCCTCGCGAAGGACCGCGCCACGGCCCGCGGCCGCCACACCAGATGCCACAGCGCGAGCGGCAGCGCCAGGAGTGCGGCCAGCAGCACAGCCGCCCACGCGATATCGAGCGCCGCCGTCATGCTGGTGGCCGGCCGCCACCAGAAGGCCGGATACTTTTCTCTCTCGCTGCTCGATCGTGAGAGCCGGGTGTCACATACAAGCTCTGCGCAGCGACTATATATGCAATGGTGCAGCACCCACATCCGCATGCGTGTGTTTAGAGTTTATATATGCGGATAACGCATCGCACGCATATACTACCATGTGCTTAGATTTATTTTTGTTTTTGATGAAGTACCATGTGGTTTGTTGATTCGGTTGACAATATCAGGGCCATGGTTTTTTTTTTTTTTTTTTACCTCTGGACCATGTTTTTGTTTCAGCAGTAGATGTTGTGTCGAATTGATTATCGTAGGTGGCGAGTCTCTCCTCTAGCGTTTCTTAGAAGAAAGGTAAGTCTCCTAGCGTAACTAGCACACGGGACTCGTGAGTAGCTACAACAAAGTTGCAACGGCTTCAAAGTACGAAATGTAGTTCTGGGATAGCACCAAGAAAGTTCAAACACCTGTATGTTACACATATGCATGGCTATGGCCCTAGTGTCATATATAGTCTCGTTTTTCTTCCTAATAAATTTGTGTATAGTGTCATTTATATTCTTTTTAGGTTATATAAGGTGAGCATCTAATCTTTTCGAGGGAAGGTGTTAAGCATAACCTCTGTGACCATACACATAATGTCTCCATTTTGCATTACAGTTAATTAAAAGAGATCAACCTACTGTGTCATATTATCCATTTGTTCCCTCAAAAAGAAAATCCTATTTGTTAACATGGTATTCTACCATTTATCAAAGAAATGAAATATCAAGGACCATGAAAAGAGAGCACCACGGCGGTCCAGCCTAGAGTAACAAGCAAGAGCAGAAACTGTACTTGCCGTAAAAATTGACAATCCATACACAGGAAGAGAACAAAGCTCTTTCGCAAAAAAAAAAAAGAAGGAAGAGAACAAAGCTGCTACCCTCACATCACTGTGTAGATCTTGACTTCGTGACACTTGCAAGAAATATCAATAATCCTGGTATGGCCACAGGCTGGAAGCTTTCGTGACAATCACAGCAGCTGAGCTGTGCCATCGATCATGGTCAGTTCTGTGTACAAAAAGCCTCGATGCTAGCCAAGAGGCTTACAGAGAAAGGGCTAGTACGTGTAAATTTCTCATCCACATTCGGTCCTGAGAAATCCGTGAGAGAATTGCTTAAATCAGACAACAGATATCTTCTCCCACGAGCCACTCTGTTGTAGCTAGTGCTGGAGATTGGTAAATCAACATCAGGTGGTACTCAAATAGTGCCAATGCAACCAAGCAAAAGAAGTCAAGAAACGTGTGGGCCTATCTTTATAGATTGGCCATCGTTTCAATCGACTGAGTGGTGATGCCAAAAATCTGAAAGGAACCGTGCAACTAACTTCTCCAAAGATTAAGATATACAATTACAACTGCTTTTTTTTTTCCGTGTATAATTGCAACTGCTCTTCAGGATCTCAGACCCTATTAAGCATGCTTCCAAGTTTACACATTCTGCCACCGCAAAAAAAAAAAGTTTACACATTCTGAAACATTCCACGGATGAAGATGAAATAGTGACCAACACACATCTAGAATTTGAGATCTCAGGCCAGATATAAAAATAATTAATAATCGATCACAGCAGCAGAAAAGCTCTATACCGGCGGGGTCAACCGATGCAGCTAGTTAACCGCAGTTACAAATCAAGATTTGTAGCATTGTAGCGGCAGGAGATGCCACGGCCCACCTCTACAAAAGCCATCACTTGTGGATTACTTGTAGCGGCAGGCCATGCATCACCAGCCGGTACCACTAGATCATTTTTTTTTTCTTTTGAACGAAACAGGAAGGGATTCTCCTACTCCACACCGGCGCATGCTCTAGGCTCGAAGGCTCGTGACAAGTTTCTAATCCACATAGGGTACTTCATGTTGAATATTATGGGCTTTTAAGCCCATAATAATGCAATAATTTTATTTAGTCTAGGCTCATAATTAATGTAATAATGGTTTAGTCCCATATGGGATTCCTATCATTAATTGACTCAACTTATTAGGTGGATTTCCGGTACATTCCCTAGAGAAGTTGAGAGAGGCTAGTGGCAAGCCACACGCGCGCGCGCGCCGCCGCCGCCGAGCCGAGCCGTGCGCCGTGTCTATATGTAATGCCCCTTCCATACGCCTGGAGTAACTCTCGCCTTCTCCTACTCTATTCCTTCCGCTCGTGTTGCCTTCGAAGACTTCCCGTCCCGGTTTTCTGCGCGCACAGAGATTTGGGAGAGCTGGCCTCTGAAACCCCCAATCCGCAAGAGACACCTGCCGGGTGTGCGGGCGATGAGGTTTTTGGGGAGCGACAATGCGACTGCTCGCTTTCGATCGACTCCTTCCCGGCGCGTACGACTACTTCCCGGAGCGCGGCGGTTCTGCACTGCGTATCTCGTCCTGCATCGACTACATCGAACATACTCAAGAACAATGGTTCATGGGAATGGAGCTTCCAGCGCCTCTGGCGCAGGACCCTCCGCTGGGTACGTTCCTAACTTCTTTTTCAGTTTGTTCATCGCTATCACCTTGCTGGGGAATTTCTGGATTAAATTAATTAAGAAAATGCCTAAATTCTTAACAATCTAAAAACCTGATATTAGGCAATTTTCTGTTAGCGGTTTTGCTGCTGCACTGAAACCGAACGCGTTTGATGGCTCTTTCTATAAGAGGTGGCGTGCTCAGATGGTCCTGTGGCTTACAGCAATGAACTACTATCACGCCGCGAACGGTAAGCCAGAGGAGGAGGAACGGTTCAATATGGCTGATAATCTGTTCGGAGGCGCCGTGATCAGCGCTGTTGCTGATAAGTTCACGTGCACTTCTGCGAAAGAGTTGTGGGATGCTCTGGACGCTAAGTTCGGTGTTTCCGATGCCGGTAGTGAGCTGTATATCATAGAGCATTTCTATGACTACAAAATGGTTGAGAACCGTTCTGTGGTTGAACAAGCTCATGAGATTCAGGCTATGGCAAAGGAGCTCGAACAGTTTCCATGTGTGTTGCCCGATAAGTTTGTGGCTGGCGGTATTATCGCCAAATTGCCACTTACTTGGAGGATTTGCTACCCAACTGAAACACAAGAGGAAAGAGTTCAGCGTGTCTGAACTCATTGGGACTCTTGATGTTGAGGAAAGGGCGAGCGCAAAAGACACGCGTGGAAAGAGCGTAGGAGAACCTTCTAGTGCCAATATGGTGCGAAAGGTCAACTCATCAAAGAAGAAGAAGAAGGGGCTGATAAGCCTAAGCAATCAACCACTTTTAAGAAGGAAAAGAACAAAGAAGGTGGCTGCTTTGTTGAGGGAGCACTGAGCATTGGACAAGTGCGTGTCTAGACCGCAAATTTAAGTAGGAGAAGAAATCTGCAAACGTGGTCATTAGCGAGACTGGAGGGACTTCTGGGTACGGTAATTCTACACCCATTGTCCTTTCTGTCTGTCAAACACCTGAGTGGTGGATTGACACTGGGGCTAATGTACATGTGTGTGCTGATATCTCTTTGTTTTCTTCTTATCAGGCCGGAGTGACAGGAGACTTGTTGATGGGAAATGGGTCACATGCTCGTATTCTTGGTGTTGGTACGGTCGTTCTGAAGTTTACTTCGGGAAAGACGGTGCTATTGAAGCACGTGCAGCATGTCCCCTCAATCAAAAAGAATCTTGTTAGTGGCTCTCAATTGTGTCGAGATAGTTATAAAATAGTTCTTGAGTCGAATAAATGTATACTTTCTAAGTATGGGACATTTATTGGAAAAGGCTATGATTGCGGAGGCTTGTTCCGCTTTTCTTTACTTGACA
This sequence comes from Eragrostis nindensis, assembly GCA_012490785.1. NCBI lineage: Eukaryota > Viridiplantae > Streptophyta > Magnoliopsida > Poales > Poaceae > Eragrostis > Eragrostis nindensis. The sequence continues at coordinate 20,038 of JAAXCT010002591.1, read as the reverse complement.
ATGGTTGTAATAAGGTTGTGAATAATATCCTTACTTCGAATGGGTCGAATGTTTGGCATTCACGACTTTGTCACATTAATTTTAGTTGTATGACGCGGTTAGCAAAACTGAATTTAATCCTGAAATTTAACATGGTCAAAAGTTCTAAGTGCCATGCTTGCTAGCAATCTAAACAACCTCGCAAGCCTCACAAGGCTGCGGAGGCGAGGAACTTAGAGGCATTAGAACTTGTTCATTCCGATCTATGCGAGATGAATGGCGAATTGACTAGAGGTGATAAAAGATACTTCATGACTCTCATAGATGATTGTACTAGATATTGCTATGTGTATCTGCTAAAATCCAAAGATGAAGCTTTGCTTTACTTTAAAATCTATAAAGCTGAAGTAGAAAACCAACTAGAGAGGAAAATTAAACGTTTAAGTCTGACCGTGGTGGAGAATACTTTTCTAATGATTTTTCTGAATTCTGCGTGGAACATGGTATTATTCATGAGAGGACACCGCCTTACTCACCTCAATCTAATGGGATTGCTGAGAGAAAGAACCGAACTCTAACTGATTTGGTTAACGCAATGTTAGAGACAGCGGGTCTTTCTAAGGAATGGTGGGTGAGGCGATGTTGACAGCATGTCATGTCCTGAATAGAGTTACCACAAAGGATAAAGAAATCACACCATTCGAGGAATGGCATAAGAAAAGATTAATCTCTCATATTTGCGTACTTGGGGTTGTTTGGCCATAGTGAATGTGCCAATAAATAAGAAGCGCAAACTTGGACTTAAAACTGTTGATTGTATCTTCCTGGGTTATGCTATGAACAGCGTGGGTTATAGGTTTTTAGTAGCAAAATCTGGAGTACCTGACATGTTGGTCGGTACAATTTTGGAGTGCAGAGATGCTACATTCTTTGAGAGTGAATTTCCTTTCAAAAATGCACCTAGCACGTCTAGTCATGAGTTTACATTACCTCATGAGCATTTCATTCCGATAACACAAAATGAGAAACCCCCTGTGCACATTCCTGAGGAGGATGACAATCTAGTCACCCGTAAGGGTAAGAGACAAGGACTGCAAAGTCTTTTGGAAATGACTTTATTGTGTACCTCGTGGATGACACTTCCAGAACCATTGAAGAGGTACTTTCATCTCCCGATGCTGACCTTTGAAAGGAAGCAATAAGGAGTAAAATAGATTCAATTATGTCTAATGATACTTGGGAGCTGGTCGAGCGTCCTTACGGGTGCAAACCCATAGGATGCAAATGGGTGTTCAAGAAAAAGTTTAGGCCTGATGGTACGATTGAGAGGTACAAGGCAAGGCTTGTGGTGAAGGGATATTCACAAAAGGAGGGTGAAAATTATTTTGACACCTACTCACCTGTTGCTCGTATAACCACGATTCGAGTATTACTTTCCCTGGCAGCTTCACATGGTCTTCTCGTCCATCAGATGGACGTTAATACAGTTTTTCTTTATGGAGAGTTAGACGAGGAGATCTATATGGATGATGGGTTTGTGATAGAAGGTCAAAAGGGCTTAGTGTGTGAATTGTTAAAATCCCAGTATGGCCTCAAACAAGCTCCTAGGCAATGGCACGAGAAGTTCGAAAGGACTTTGATATCGGCTGGTTTTGTTGTGAACGAAGCCGACAAATGTGTGTATTATCGGTATGGTGAGGGCGAGGGAGTCATCCTGTGTCTATATGTTGATGACATACTGATGTTTGGGACCAACCTTAATGTGATTAAGGAGGTTAAGGATTTTTTGTCCAACAACTTTGAGATGAAGAATTTGGGAGTAGCAGATGTTATTCTTAACATCAAGCTACAAAGAGAAGGCAATGGTGGGATTACTCTTTTGCAATCTCACTATATGGAGAAGATCTTGAGTCACTTTGGGTATAGCGATTTTCAATCTGCTCCCACGCCTTATGATCGTAGCGTGCTATTAAGTAAGAACCAAAGAATAGCAAGGGATCAATTGAGATATTCCCAAATCATTGGTTCGCTTATGTACCTGGCTAGTGCTACAAGGCCTGATATCTCGTTGGCTGTGAGCAAATTGAGCCGGTTTGTGTCAAAACCGGGAGATGATCACTAGTGAGCTCTTGAGAGAGTAATGCGCTATCTTAAAGGTACTATGAGCTATGACATTCACTATTCTGGGTACCCTAAAGTACTAGAAGGATATTGTGATGCAAACTGGATATCTGATGCTGATGAGATATATGCCACTAGTGGATATGTGTTTCTACTTGGAGGTGGCGCTGTCTCATGGAAGTCCTGCAAGCAGACCATTTTGACAAGGTCTACTATGGAGGCAGAACTTACAGCCTTGGATACTGCCGGCATTGAGGCCGAGTGGCTTCGTGATTTCCTTATGGATTTACCGGTGGTTTAAAAGCCAATACCGTCTATCTCCATGAACTGCGACAATCAGACAGTGATAGTCAAAATGAACAGTTCAAAGGATAACATGAAGTCGACAAGGCATGTAAAAAGGCGATTAAAATCTGTCAGAAAATTGAGAAACTCCGGAGTTATTTCGTTGGACTATGGTCATACGTCTAAAAATCTGGCAGATCAATTTACCAAGAGACTATCATGTAATGTGATAAATAATGCATCGAGTGAGATGGGCCTGAGACCCACTTGATAGGCTGTCATAGTGGTAACCTGTTCTATGCAATCGGAGATCCTGTGAAGTAGAATGGTGAAACAAGCTAGTGACAGCTTGAGAGGAAAGACCCTTGACTGGTCTATCTCAGATGTACTTCTTTCCTAGAGAACTGTAAGGCAGGCTGGTTTATTAACCTTAATGTGTTCCTAGTGGCTTATGAGAAGCAAAGATATCGTCCTACAGGATATCCTTAAGGAACACACCTATATGAGTTCGACTGCTAGTCACAGTCTATGAGATGGTGGGGATCTCTAGATACTCATGAATGGGCCAGAAGTGTGACTTATATGCTTCAGACAGAAGGGATGTTTTTGGCAACCTAGTATCGGTAAATGACTTAGGCAAAACCTCTTTCGCACAAAACTGACAATTCAAGACGTGTCCATTGCTCAGTTGTGAATAAGGCGTTACCTTTGTTCTAAATGGAAGTTCAACTTAACAGCCTCCATCGAAACACCGGTATATCAAACGAGAGGAAGGAAATTTGAGTGCATTCCTTATGAGCTCTAGACTTGGTGGGGATTGTTGAATATTATGGGCTTTTAAGCCTATAATAGTGCAATAATTCTATTTAGTCTAGGCACATAATTAATGCAATAATAGTTTAGTCCCACATGGGATTCCTATCATTAATTAACTCAACTTATTAGGTGAATTTCCGGTACATCCCCTAGAAACGTTGAGAGAGGCTAGTGGCAAGCCACACGCACGCGCTCGCCGCCGCCGCCGCCGCCAAGCCGAGCCGTGGCGTCGCGTGGCAGGCAGGCGTGCGTGCGTGACGTGACGTGACGTGACGTGGCGTGGCTTCGCGTACGCCTGGAGTAACTCTCGCCTTCCCCTACTCTATTCCTTCCGCTCGTGTTGCCTTCGAAGACCTCCCCGTCCCAGTTTTCTGCGCGAACAGAGATCTAGGAGAGCAGGCCTCCGAAACTCCCGATCCGCAAGAGACACCTGCCAGGTGTGCGGACGATCAGATTTTGGGGAGCGACAAGGCGACTGCTCGCTTTCGATCGACTCCTTCCCGGGACGTACGACTACTTCCCGAAGCGCGGCGGTTCTGCACTGCGTATCTCATCCTGCATCGACTAAGATCGACTACATCGAACATACTCAAGAACAATGGTCCTTGGGAATGGAGCTTCCAGCGCCTCTGGCGCAGGACCTCCGCTGGGTACGTATTAGGAAAATGCCTAAATTCTTAACACTTCATTCAGGAATTTGTAACTGTGAAAATATGAATATACTCAATGTATGATTTGTATTAAGACTTGTCCTGTTATATAGGGCACATAGTAGCTCATCGATTCCCACATAATCGCAAAGACAAGATAAAACCTAAAATCTTGCGTAAGCAACTTAAATGCTCTGACCTGACGAGTGAAAGATGATAATGTGTATGTGCTCATGGTGATTATAACCTTTTGTTGCTGAGGAAACTCAGAGCGATGTGCCATGGTCATAGCTGTGGAAAATTACACGAATCCAAACCACCAATACAAACACATAAATGCACATAATGAGCTTGATCGAGCCAAGGACTAGCAATCAGCATCCTTGATGCTAAGAGAAAGGCACTGATTCTGAACAATAGCAGGCTTGGTGACGAGGACAGCTAGCACGAATGGAGTCACTTCTTAGAAGGATGGTGACTTTGACATATTTGGTTCGAGGATTATCTTACTTCGGATTTTGTGTTTTTGTTTCTTTAATTCAACGGAATGGTGCCGTAGAAGGTGGAGGATGGGTGAAGGACATAGTTGTAATTCTATAAGTTCTTGATGTCAGAGTATGTACTTACAAAAGTATTAATTAATTGGTTCCCTTAAAAAAACTAAGATAAATTTTTTCACAATAAGTTATTCGGGAAAAACAATCGCATCTCATACTATCATAATCTTGAAGTTCGTACAAGTGTAGTCCTGAGTCTTAAAAAATTATGTAGGGCGACAAGACGCACAGAACTTTCGGCCCACCTCAAAACAATAGTCTCTCACGGCCCAAGAAGATCCAACAATGGCCCCACTTCGCCGCCACGCAGGTGGGTTTCGGGGCGCAAACGGATTCGACGGCGAGCTGCGGCGGCGGCGAAGTTCCCGGTCCTGGATAGTTGGCCGGCGTGGAGGCGACGCATCATGAGCTGTCCGCGAGCTGTCGCCGTCCCTCCGAGCTCATTGGTCCTTGTCCGGGGCATGGACCGCGAAACAGAAGAGAAGGTGAGCCGCCGGTTCCCATATTAATCATTTCATCTGCGCTACTTGGATGGTTGATGCTGGTCAGTGCCTCAGTGGCCAACTTTTCTTAATTCCGTGGTCGGTGCGCATAGTGAATCACCTTATCCGTAGTATGATAGTTTACATGTATGTACCAAATCCGCACCATGGTGAATTGATTATTTGACAGATCATTAGGCATACATGACCACTACATGTAAGTATGAGATTATCTACATGATATTTTCTTTGGATGGAAGCCGAATTCTGCACCGATGGGATCCCAAACCAATGTGTAGTGGAATTGAGAATTTGATATCCATAAGTATATAGGTTGGACTCCCTGCAGGGCCATCGCCACAAACGAAACTTACATAAGCAATATCGTAAATCCAGCACTCTCCAAACTAGAATAGGCTTGCTTTATGCAAATACTAGTTACTGATATTCCTTCTAAGTAGGTAGGTGTTTCTTGCTAAGGTGACAAATGCCAGTGAATTATTTTCCGATGGTAAAATTATAAACAAACTGATCTTTTGATGGTACAAATCTTAACGGAGCTCTTTCGATGGTAAATCCCCAAACATGTGTCTTTCTATTCAAGAAGCCAATTTCCCCTTATTCTGATAATTGAAGGAAAAGTTCTATTCATTCTTAAAAAAATGCATTCTAAGACAGTAGGATTCTGATATTATAACACGATCAGATTTAAATGACCTTATTCTTAAGTAGATGACCTTGGAACATGCATGGCAAAGTATTAATCAGTAATTCAGTATACCACAATATAGTGGTTTGTTCCCAATATATATGTTCAGAACATCATATCCATGACAACTCAGGCTCACCTATTCTGGCGGTATGCCATTATTGATTATCAAATGGTCTAATTGCATACATCCAGTCGCCTCAGAATTACCGGAAGACCAAACTTAGGTCTCAGCATAAACAGATCCGTGGGCGCATGCACATAGTTAGGAGAAATAGTGAACGAGAATTTCTGGAGGATCTCAGTCAGTATTGACTTTGCTTCCAACATTGCAAAGTTCTGACCGATGCATGATCTTGGTCCCAATGCAAATGCTAGTAGAGCGTGTGGAACCTTTGCTGCTCTTGTAACCCCATTTTCAAATCTGAGTGGATTGAATTCATCCGCGTCGTCACCCCAAACCTCCTTGTCTCGGTGCATAATCGGAATTGGAATCACAACTGCTACACCTTGGGGCAGTTTTGTTGCTCCCACTGTGATATCACTAACGGGCTTTCTTTGCATGAAAAGAGCAGGGCAGTAGAGCCTCAAGGTCTCAAGAAGCACCATTGTCATCTGCAGTGTACTCAAATGAATCAGTTACTCAAGCATTAGAAGAGAAACAAAACATCAGTAAAAGGTATCATTTTCCTTTGTTTCTTGCCTCTTTCAATTTGCTAAGGCCATCGGCGCTGGGATATTCTGATCCAAATTCCCTCAAAACCTCTTTCCGGAGCCTTTCTTGCCATTCTGGGTACACACTAAGCAAGAACGCTGTCCAAGTTAGAAGAAGTGCTGTGGTGTCATGACCAGCAAAGAAAAACATTTTGCACTCATGTATAATCTCATCAATGCTCAAGCTCGGACTCCCTTCCTTCCCTTTTGCTTGGATGCCATGGAAGTGTGAAGCATCAGACCAAGCAGATCATTGCCGTAGTCACTACTGGTAGATGCTAATCGTGGTTGTATGATTTGCAGAAGTGAGCTCCTAAGCTTCTTTTCAAGCATCCATTTGCGTCGATTCCTTTCAGTAGGAAGATACCTGTATTGAGAAGGGTAGATTTTCAATGCATAATGGCAAAAGTGTATAGAATTTCAGTCAATTGCTCGTCTAAAAGTTCGAGATAGAAGGAAGCAGAGGTTTTACTTCAATCCTGGCATCTGCACATCAAGGAAACTTGCCATGTTGATTGCCACTAGTTCGTGTTGTGTCTGGAAGACTTCTTTCCTAATTTGTAGTTGCTTCCAAAGGCGGTATGGGATATAACATCAGCTGATAGTTCTCTGAATTCTTTGTTGATATCCACTTCAATTTCTCCATTCTTGCTTCCGGATACTTGGTTTTCCAACTCCTTGATCATGCTTTGAGCACAAGCTGACATTGTTGTTGTCATCATCTGTATTTCACAATGTGCGGCATGAATATAACTCCTTAGAAACACCTAACCTGCTAGTTCTCTAGACTTGTTTCCTTTAGTGTCTTTGCCCCTATTGTTAGATATGCATTTGTTTCTCTCTTATCACGTATGGAGCCACTCATATACCGCAAAACGTTTTGTGGATTCACTAACAGTAGTTTGGATTTAAATTACTGCTTACACAACAACAATTCTTAGCATGATAACAAGTTAAGAGATTCAGGCAATACCTTGAGCTTATCCATGGCGAAAGCGGGATTGATTACCCTCCGATGACGCACCCAATCTATGCCGTCCAATAAGGCGAGTCCCTTGCCAACTGCAGCCACCAGAGTCGGTGGTGGATCATTCTTCACAAAATGTCCAGACTTGCTCGAAAGAATTTGCCGAGCTAACTCATAATCGAAGATACAAATGCGAGGCTTTGGCCCAAACCAGTAGAGAAATGGTTCTCCTGCAAATCACTTTAAACATCGTAATATTTATATCATGTTCATAAAAAAGTTTTAAGGTATTTATTTTGTTTAGATGCTAGAAAGGCCTTTATATTATGTTTGTCAGAAACATAATTTTCTCAATATTTTTATTTCGCTGCATATATCTTCAGCCAATAAGTTTCTCACTCTTCATGTCGTTTTGTTTCTAACCTATGCCTTTTTCTCTCCAGAAGCTAATATTCATCATCGTTTATATTTCATAGAAAGTCAACTGCTGAGTGTTCTACAGGCGCTGATCCGGGGACACTGCCTTCTTTATTGAATGTTATATTTTTTCCCTTTTCCTTTTGGCCTTGTTATGCATTCAGATTTCTGCATCTGTTTTCTGCAAACAGAGGCACCCCTAATTTCTACTTTCTAGAAACATACTTGCACTGTACATATAGCTCCATGAAAGAAATAGCCAAACACAAGAAGAGAGGCATGTAAGCAAAAAATAAACATAGTATATACCGTACTGAGACCTCCATTTGAGGTAGTGCGCGGCGATCCGTGGGAGGTAGTTGTGGTTGCGAACATCCAACACAAGACTGTCCGCCTCCTCCTTCATTATCTTGATGTCCTCTTTGCAGCCTTTGATGAACTTGTAAGGGGGTCCATGGATCCCTTGCTTCCTGAACTCCTCGGATATGGTGCGAGGCCTCCATATGAGGCGCATGATTGTGTAATCCCATAGCCATGTGGTAGCAACTACTAGCAGAGCAGCAACAGACAGGGGCACTAGAAAGGCCATGGACAGAACAGAGATGAGCCTAGGAAGAGGAAGAAGAGACTGGTAGGAAGATTTGGGGTGTGACTGTGTGCTACGGCTCTAATACTTTTATATGCACCTCGAACGGAGCGGACGATGCTCTTTTTTTCTTTTTTTTTTTGGAGCCTAGCAAGCACATGACACGAAGTTGGTAGGCCTATCGCTAAGAGTCCGAGATTCAAGTATATTGATTTAGTTGTCATATCCGTTTATATGTTAGAAAACGGATGTACTATTATAAACGCTGCTACAGTGGTCTAGTTTGAATCCAGTACTCAGGATCAAGGTTCATCTTACCGATCAAACCGTTTCAACCGAAACAGACCGGTTACCGGTCGGTAACCGACCAACCGATAAAAAACAGACAAAATTCGTCAAATTTTAAAATTCATTTCAAATTCAACTCGAAAACCGGTAAACCGAGCATACCGAACCGAACCGGTAAGACCGGTTACCGCGATAACCGACCAGTTACCGACGATTTTGCAAACCCTGTTCAGGATAGCGAAGTGTAAATAGACGAAACAGAGCATATTGTTCTGCTTGGCATCAAACCAGCCGGAGCCTATAAGTCAATCTGATGGATTATTATACAGGCTAGCTACTGATGACATTTGCAATAAGAATGCATTACACTAGATCGAACCAACGAGAGAAGGCAAAGAGGTAAAGACGGGAACTTTCAACGAAGATTAATTAGTGCCTTCAGGATTAAGACCCCGGTATTAAAAACTCCATCTTCAAATTAACTTTGTGCCGCCCTCCCACATATTTGATAACGACTTGTTTCTATATACAACCTTCATTAATTAAAAAAAATGCATACAAACTTATTCTGTCTTTGCTAGTACATCACTGACGTCGGGATACGGAACTCTTATACTCCACTTGCTTCAGGCTATATATTTCTATAATGCCTAACCTATTTAATTGCACCACTTAGAATCAGACTGAACAGACATAGCATTCTACAAAAAAAACTTTATTTTTTGCGATGATTACACACAGGAAAACGGTATCGTTCACTACAAGAGTGAAGATATTTCCCTACAGCTTTGATGGAAGTGGCCAACAGTATATAGTATATTTGGTCAACTATTTTGAAAACTATAGGCAATGACTTTGTAGGAGATGATATTGTTGGTAAATTATCAAAACTATTAGGAAATATGTGAGTTTGTATTAGGAAACTATGGGCAGTTGAGTAGAACACTAAGGGCCTGTTTGTTTCAGCTTTTCAGCTAGCTTTTCCAGTTGAAAAGCTGGCTTTGCAGCCGCGGGACGCCATGTCCTACTGGAGCCTTGCGCCGCGCGCCGAGCGCCGTTACTTCCGGCTGGAGTTCCACGAGGATCACCGGGACCTCGTCGTCAACGAGTACCTCCCGCACGTCAGCAGTCAGGGCCGCGCCGTCATGGTCCAGAACCGCCAGCGCAGGCTCTACACCAACATCCACAAGGAAGGGTACGACGAAGGGTAAGCAACTAAGCATCCTTTCTAATTCTATAGGACAACAATTTGATGGCAATCCTCCCCGAGCTCCATTTCATAGGACTCACTCCGATTCCCCAAAAGAAGTCAAATCTATTTAGCTTTGACCATCAATAGTGAAAAACTCTTCAATTATGAAATTCGATTAACAAAAGATCGAGTATAAAAATATCCTAGTGGACTTATATTTTTTTATTAGACTGCGTCTGCATTGACGAGTTCTTCATGTAACAAACTGCAGTTGGTTACAAAGATGTTTGGACCCATGTACGTTCGAGCACCCCAAGACCTTCGACACACTCGCCATGCACCCAGAGAAGAAGAAGGAGATCATAGACAACCTGGACATGTTCCGGAACGGCAAGGACTACCACGCCCGCGTAGGGAAGCCATGGAAGCGGGGCTACCTCTTGCACGGTCCCCCCAGGCACCGGCAAGTCCACCATAGTCGCGGCGATGGCCAACTACCTCGATTACGATGTCTACGACCTCGAGCTCACGTCGGTGAAGACCAACACCGAGCTCCGAAAGCTACTCATCGAGACGAAGAGCAAGTCCATCATGGTGTTCGAGGACATCGACTGCTCGCTCGACCTCACCGGCAAGCGCAGCAAGAGCAAGGAGGACGACGACGGCGAGGGGGAGGAGAAAGGCGGAGCAATGCCTCGCCAGAACAAGAAGGATGACACCAAGAGCAAGGTCACTCTGTCCGGGCTGCTCAACTTCATCGACGGGCTCTGGTCGGCGTGTGGCGAAGAACGGCTCATCGTGCTCACCACCAACCATGTGGAGAAGCTCGACCCTGCGCTGATCCGGACGGGGCGAATGGACAAAAAGATCGAGATGTCCTACTGCGATCTCGAGTCCTTCAAGTTCTTGGCAAACATGCACCTCGACATCGACGACGTCGAAGCGTACGAGCAGTTTGGCGCTGTCGAGGAATTGCTTAAGGAGGTGAACATGGTGCCTGCCGACGTCGGTGAGCACCTTACGCCAAAGAGCCCGCCGACGATGCCAGGTCGTGCCTCGAAAGGCTGGTGATGGAGCTGATGAAGGCCAGGAGGACGCAGCTTCGAAGCCGGGGGCGTGACAGCCCCCAGAAGGTCGGATGGGATATGGTATGGAAGATGGCGAGTCAGTCCCTTGTTAATATATAATTGTATGACACGCTCGTATTCATAGGTTGAACTTTACTTTAAATATTAAGCCGGGGGCGTGACAGCCCCTAGAAGCAGGTTGGACGGGATGGTATGGAAGATGGTGAGTCCCTTGTTAATAATTGTACCACACGCTCGTATTCATAGGTTCAACTTTACTTTAAAGATTATAAGAGGTCATTGTCACACGCCCGCTGGTAAAGTATGGCTTGTATCAAATGTGCTTATTTCAAGAATCAAAATTGTATCCGCCAAATTTCAAGAAAGCAATGTATCCTAAAGCGGTCATGAGCCAAGTACTATTCACATGTGCAGATGTGGTTGTAAAAACATGTGCCATTCGTGATAAGATATTTGTAAAGAGTCATGAGCTTCCTTCATTTTCATTTTCATTTTTATTTTGCCAAGATGAGCTTCCTTCATATTGACCTGTTGCTGATGTGATTATTGCAATATTACCGTGTCATGGTGTTCAAACGCTTTGGTGTGCTCTTGAGGCATTACGAGAACATATTCCGAACCTTTGCAGGGAAATCGTTGTCCTAGAAAATTTTACAAACTATTTCCTTGAATTTCTAATCGATTCAAAATGCTGAACATGTGTTCTAATGTTATTGAACTAAATTTCATAATGCCAGCCTGTTTTTGCTCCATTTTCTATCCAACCAAGCCCCCTTTCAAATGCAGAACTCTGAAAACGAAGGAATAGAAAAAAAAAATGCTCATCGCAAAATTAAAAAAAAATGCAAGATTAGAGTTAGCTATCCATTGCAAATCCTATAGCAATTAAAAACAACGAAAAGCTCCCTACGAAATGTTTGGTTGTGACGCTGGAATTGAAAGAGAAATATACACATAGGAATGTTTCTGAGAGGTTGGACCGCATGCTTAATTTTCTCCAAAACTTATATGGAGGAATGAATTCCATAAAAATCTTAGAGTACAGGTTTCAATTCCAGCGTTGTTCAATCATTGCAGTCATCCCAATCTCGGCTGCAGCAAACCCTCTAGACCAGATCTGAGTACAGCTTTTATGTAATTTATTATACATAACCTGGGCGTATCAGAAGTTGCTCAAGTTGCATGCTAGACTGTCTATGGAGAGCTCCCTGAACAATGTTGCTAGCCACCCTGAACAAATATTAAGCTTTTAGCTGCACTGGGGGTGCACAATTGCAATATGATAAGCATTTACACATTATTATGACTTCTGCTGACAGTGATTATGCATACACCATCTATCCTTCCTCATACATCCAGTGGCCTCAAAACTATGGGCAGCCCGAACTTAGGTTGGAGTGTTAACAGATCTGCTGGTGCATGAACATACTTCGGGGAAAGTTTGAAGGAGAATTTCTGTAGGATCAAGGCCATGACGGACTTTGCTTCTAACATCGCAAAGTTCTGACCGATACATGATCGTGGCCCTATTGAGAACGCTATAAGAGCTTGTGGGATCTTTGCTGCTTTTGTGACCCCATTCTCAAATCTTAATGGGTCAAACTCATTGGCATTGTCACCCCAAACCTCCTTGTCTCGGTGCAGCATTGGAATGGGTATCACAATTCCGTTTCCTTTAGGTATAATTAGGCTTCCCACTCTCATATCAGAGATGGGCTTTCTTAGCATGTAAATAACAGGGCCATAGAGTCTCAGTGTCTCTAATAGCACCATTGTCATCTGCAATGCCAAACCAAATGTCAAGTTAAAATTTGTCAGCAAAATGTTTACACAAATGTCAAGCTAAAACAAATAAAACTTGTGGCCAAGAAAATATCCTAATAAAGATATAAATGGTTTACATTCTGAGTTCAGTTCAGAATAGTTAAAAGTTGGTAAATTAGGGAATCAATACATGATTTTACCTCTTTCAATCTGCTAAGCATGTCTGCACTGGGATTTTCCTTCCCACATTCTCTCAGAACCTCCTCTCTGAGCCGCTCCTGCCATTCTGGATACACGCTGAGCAAGAACATTGTCCAGGTAAGCAAATGGGATGTGGTCTCATGCCCCGCAAAGAAGAACGTCTTGCATTCATCTAAGATCTCGTCCATTGTCAGGATGAGCTCATTCCGTTTCTCTCCGTGTTCTGTTGTCAAGCAAGCCTCAAGCATCGCACCAAGCAGATCATTGCCGTATCCACCTCCTTTTGTCGCTAATCGTGATTGAACGATTGCCATGAGTGTTGTCTTAAGCTTCTTTTCTAGCGTCCACTTGGTCCTGTTTCTTTTAGTAGGGAGGTACCTAAAAACAAAAATGAAAAAGTTGATTACTAAGACATAAGGATTTTATGCAGAAAATTACTAATAGCTGGACGGCTTACTTGAATCCTGGCAGTGGAACATTGAGGAGAGTTGCCATGGCAATGGCCAGGAGCTGCTTTTGTGCATGGAAGACTTCTTTTCCCTCTTTATAACTGCTTCCGAAAGCAGTACGGGATATGACATTTGCTGTCAACTCTTGAAACTGTTTGCCGAACTCCACTTCAGTTTCTCCACTGTTGCTGTTGGATGCTTGATCTTCCCACTCCTTGATTAAGCATTCAGCACAACTGACCATTGTTGTTGTCATCATCTACATTGCAGAAAATATAAGAGCACTTTGACTCTTTGAGAAATTGTCATCGTCAAGCAACTTTGTCGAGAATCAAGCAGATTTTTGCAGTCACCTTTAGCTTGTCCATGGCGAAAGCTGGGTTGACTACCCTCCGATGACGCACCCAGTCCGTGCCTTCCACCAATACCAGCCCTTTTCCGAGCATGGCCAGAAGAATACGGGTGCGCATCGTTCTTCAAGAAATGCCCGGACTTGTTCGAAAGAATCTGCCTTACCGACTCATAATCGGAGACGAAGATCCGAGGCTGCGGACCAAACCAATACAGAAATGGCGTTCCTGTAACACCGCTCAAAGAAAGACTTCATAAGTGTATGAGAACAGGGCTTTAATATTTGTTTTGTTTTTACCGCTCTATCCTAGTGATGAGCAAACAAGTTGTCTCCATTATAGACCTTGTGCAGTATACATAAAAAAACATCCCTTTCTATGCCTTATCATTCCTTACTGCATCCTGGGCCAGAATTTAATAGAGTTCAGTTGACATAGACTTGTAGCACACAGAAATAAGAGACGGAAGTATCAAGCAGAACAAGAACAGAGTAGACCCAGAAACATTGACACAGATCATGAACGTACATCTCTGACCTATGTGGACATCTCTGACCTATGTGGAGGAAGTCACAAACTTAACTGATTGAACGTACTCTACTGGTCCTTCCAGCAGATAGGAAACAACAGAGACAAAAATGAGATTCAAGATGCTCTAGCAGATCAAACAGTATCACTTTTTTTTTTTGGCGAGTGATCGAACAGTATGACTATCCTCATAAATACTGAAGAACTCTGCTCTTATTCGAGAAAAATGAATCAGCTTCTATCGTCAATCTGCTGACGACCAGAAAGTGTACTAGACAGTCCATCTACGGTAGTCCCATGTAAGCATTTTATCTGCACTCTTTGTACCACTTCCATTTTTAGTAAGATTGGGGCACACTCATGATGGTACAAAGTTGCACGAGAGATAGACAGAAAGAAAGAAATAAACATGGACCGCGTTACAATTCTCGAAGCAGAGTAGGAGCAGAGCATCTCAAAGCAGAGTAGGAACAGAGCATCATATTCTCAAAGCAGAGCAGGAACAGTAACAGAGGATGCGTCAGTTTCAGTACGCGAGAAGCTGTTCAACGCGAGCCATACCGTACTGCTCCTTCCATCTGAGGAAGTGCTGCATGATCCTGGGGAGGATGTCGTGGTCGCGGACGTCGATCGCCACCGCGTCCCCCTCCTCCTTAATCCTCTTCATCTCGTCGAGGCTGCCCCTGAGGAACCTGTAGGGCGGCCCGCGGACGCCCTGCGCCCCGAACCTGGCGGCCACGGCGCGGGGCCGCCACATGAGGCGCGCCGCCGCGCGGGCCAGCAGCCACGACGCCGCGAGCGCGGCGGGAGACCAGCAGCAGAGCGGGCGCCATGGGCTGCTGGGCTGCTGCGAGCACGAGGAGAGAAGTACAGAACAGAAGGGGAAAGCGGAGGAGAAGTGTGGCGTGGCATTCTGGTCCGGTGCTTGGTGTCGCCTTGTGTTGTTTCTTCTCGCTGGCGTCAGCAGTGTACAACGTTTCATCGGTGAGTGCTGCTTGAGATCGTGACCGGTTTTGGCCATTTGCAGCTCCGTGTGCGCGACGGTACCTCGTGTGCCACCCCTAGGCCGCCTGCCTTGGACCTGAAGAGGCTCCTCTTCCCTGTCAGTCAGTCAGTCAACAATGGCTGCGTCTGATCCTAGTGCAACTCAAACAGTGAACAAGAAAAGCGACACCCGGGCAATCACTGGCTCATACTAATCGCTACGGCTCTGTCTTTTGCGTACTAATAGTAGTATATGTTTTTGATTGATTGACGGTGATGAGTTGGAAGCGGTGGTTCAGTGGCGCTTTTAGAACATGATCTCTTGTACTGTTCCAAAGCGCCTCACGTCCGAATTGCGGATTGCATCTTCGGATTCAGAAAATCGGTTCCTGCATCAAAACCTTTAGCCCTCCTTTGGAATGCAGAATTTTAAAAACGTACAAATCGAATGGCATGTACTCTCCAATCCTATAGAATCTAAAACTATAGAAAAATTTAGAAAGAGGTCTGGCTTCTTTGCTACTTTTCCTATAAAATGGCCTTGTCGGAATGCATTCCTATGGAATCTCTCCTTCCCTTTCCTACGAACTAAAGAAGCTATAGGAATAAATCTTCTGGAACTCAAATCCTCCAAAATTTCTGGTGAAATTCCTTCAATCCAAAGGAGCCCTTAGTTCTCCCACATGCAAAGTCAAGAATCAAAATCTGAAACAAATAAGACATCAGGATACGTGATATTGACGTACAGGATTGGGCGCTCTGGTTTGGAGAACTCCCGTTTTAGGCAGAGGCGTAGAGCTGTGCGCGTGAGCCTGGCATGAAGAAATGCACACGACGCTTGTACAGGAATTGGAGCAACTTTTGTAGGGTAATAATTCCAGCCATCCATTTCGTTCTTCCCCCGTCCCTCCTCGACCTATGCCAAACTAGGCCATCTTCTCTCGAGGCCAGAGCCAATCCACGAAACGCCCCTTCCTCCCCGTGGCTCCCCGCGCCTGGCTGTCCACAAACTGCGACAAGAAATCTCCCTGCTCGCCGGTGACCATCGATCTCCATTGCACGCCGTCGCGCGAACGGCACGCAGATAACACCGTCGCTCGCCCTGTCTCGTTTCGTGCCTACGGCTCCTTGCTTGCTGGCGTGCGTCGTTCATCGGCGGCAGGTGTCGGAGCAATGGCGGACAGGGACAACACGGCGACCTTCGTGGACCTCGTCCTCGCCATCATCCTCCCGCCGCTCGGCGTCTTCCTCAAGTACGGCTGCAAGGTACGTTCGTTCGTGTAAGCATTGCAATGCAAACAGCAGCCATTGCGGAATTCATATTCTGATCGATCCCTTTTATTTGCCGCTGTTGGGCTCGCTGCCGCAGATTGAGTTCTGGATCTGCCTCGTCCTGTCCTTCTTCGGGTACCTGCCGGGAATCATCTATGCCGTCTGGGCAATCATCAAGGAATAGCTCGCCGTCTGACATTGGAGCGTTCAAGACATTGTGCGTTAGGAAGAAAGTTAAATTTGTTCTCTTTCCGAACCTGATTATTATTAGGAGCGAAACTTCACGCCGGCAAAAGCACAGTTTTTGGGATGGAGATACGGTGACTATTATAGGAGCTGTTCACCGCAGTTGTAGAATAAGCTTTGTTTTAGGGTAAAGTTATTCCTGTTTGGATAGGACTGATTCTACAAAGGCTTCAGCTCAACTGATGAGGGATACCCTCAAAAAGAAAAAAGAGCAAAAAAAACTCATGATGGTGTACAGACACAACTAACCGGTGAAATGGTTTTCGTGCCGTACCTCATTGTGTTCCCGTGATCTCTGACATGCGTGTATATATCGTTGACCAAATTTGTTTTTGAAGCAGGCAAATGTTGATGATCAATGAGATGTAGTATTAGAGAAACGCAGTTAAGCTGTCACAATAATTTCAAAAAGCGTTGTATGACAGATGAAAGAGTATCATAATTCAGTGTACTTGTTGTTTTAATATTTATCCAACAAAAGAAGCCATCAAACTTGCTTTTAGTAAAGCTTAAAAGCTAGCAATACCCAGTACTGACATTACAATAAATAATAAAAAATACCCATACATAAACTTTTCTAATACTCGCCAATGTCATTATCTGAAAATGCATAAGCTTGTGTGTAAAAATAAATTAAAGGATTTAAAATCCCGTAGACGGGGAAAAATATAACTTCGTTAAAATCCCGGAGAACAGAGGGAACTTGCGAGTCCCCTAGCAAACTCCAAAATCCACCCGACAATAATAATTTAAGAGCTTACTTATTGGATTTTACACGGGGTTCAAACATTTATTTTACGAACAATAGTACAGATGCGGATAGACTCTTGCGTGCACCATCGCCGTTGACATATGCATGCACAATTAAACATAGAAATTATTATTGTTTGTGCCTTATTAACTTAATTATATAGATAGTTTCCTCAATAAGATTTTATAATCATTGAATGGGACATCTTTGACCTTTTGGTAATTAAGCATTATATTCTGTTCCTTCTTCTCTTTACTAAAAAACCTCACACCGGATCAAGAAAATATACAACACAACTTTGGTCTTTTTGGCAAACATGTTGCATGCTCCATAATCAACCATATATATTGTTATTCCTCCTCTCTCTTCCCAAAATTGCTACAAACTTAAATGATTGTCAATATTGGTTGGACGATCAGGTCACTGTAAATTGTATAACCAACCTCTTTCAACACAGTATATTATATTGGTGAAGATTTTTTGTACAACACAAGTAAAGTAGCAAGGCCTAAATATATCTTGTTTTGCCAATCTCCATTTGAACAAATCAATTTCACTTAATAATTATTTCTGGTATGAAATCGGGGTTGTTATACAGTATCTAAAAGAGGCCATAAATAAGGAACAGGGTTTCGTGAAGAGGATCAACACTAATAAAATGACTATGTGGGTGATCTCACTCTCACGATTTAAAAACAAGTAGGTGAAGATGATAAAGTTAATAAGCGTGCGCATGTGCTTGATCAATATATCTCTCAAATAGTTGTTGTGTATATATTTGAGAAAATGTTTGTTAAATATTTATTTATATTGTAAAAATAATTAATTTGTTCTTATCATGTCTTTGAGTTTTATTCTACATTTAGTTGTCTCTTGATTGAAACAACTATCTATAGTTGTTTTACTATGTCTCTCGGTTACTAACTTTCTGAAACTAATACCCATCTTGCGATGGGTGAATATGTTCTTTGATATGTGTTTGTTACCTTGTTGTAGCCTAAGTTAGTCGTTATGAAATCCCCACATAGCAAGATCCTAATCACTCTTTTAGTTATATTATCTCTAAAAGTATTGTTTTTTCAAGTATAGTTCTATATAAAATTATTAACTACACATGTAGTATCAAGGATGCTCTTACTTAAATACGGTAAATATGTGTTTTGAAAATATGTGTCTTTATCCGCTGCAAAATCTTACAAAACCTACCATAATACCATGTTACAAACAGTTGAAGATTCGTGTGACATGTGTAGCCACCGTGAACGTCCTAGCATGGATGTTTGGATACTAATTCCATGATTAGAAACTGCAATGAGGAGCTTGCTGGCCGCCAAAGCCACTCACCCCACAAGTGGCGGTACAATATTTTATACGAATTAAATGATAAATTATATCAGAGAACAACGACAATTCACCCATTCAAACACCATCTCCACACCTGACACCTGACTCTAGTCTTGACTCTTCGAGACCCAAACCCGATCTCGCAGACACCATATGGACACAATACAATCCTGATCATGTGGGTTGAGCAATTAATAATGTCCTGACAGCAGTCAGCATGCAGGTGCCTGCCTCTGCTACCTTCTAGTACTTGTGCTCGACGACATCGTCGGCGGCTGTGGTGGCGGGCTGGTAGCCGATGCCGTGCCCGTTGTTGGGGAACACCATGAACACGTACCCGGCGACGCCGCCGACGACGGGCGGGAGCACGGCCATCATGGTGCGCTCGTTGAGCTCCAGCGCCGGGTAGAGGCAGGAGACGGTGTCGGTGTCGAGCAGCGCGATGGTGGCGAAGACGAGCAGCGATAGGCCCGCGTGCACGAAGTCCCCGCGCGGGGCGGGTACGGGGACAGGTCCCTGGACGCGGCGCCCGGGTCGGCGGCGAAGGTGCGCAGCCCCCGGCGCGTGACGACGCCGTAGTAGACGCGGCCGTCGGCGCCGACGAGTAGCTGTCGGTGAAGGAGGAGAAGGCGCAGAAGGCGCCGCAGAGCGCGACGAGGGCGCCGCTGAGCACCTTGTTGAAGACGGCGCAGTGGCCGTTGTTGGTGACCAGCGGCGTCAGGAACTGGAACAGGAACACCGTGCCGCTCGGCAGCAGCTTGATCAGGTCCGACATCCCGCGCAGCGCGCGGTCCGCCAGGCTCACGCTCCGCGGTGGCGACGCCATCGTGTCTCTGTCGATGCCTATGAGAGCTTGGTTGCTACTAGTATCTATCTTGCTAGCTCCTTGTTTTCTGCTGCGTGCGTGAGAACCAATCGCAGTAAGCTCTGCAAATGCCGGTGCGGCTGTCAGCTAAGAATTCTCGATCGATGGCCGGGTGCTCTCGGCTTTTGCGGTTGGCGACGATTTATAGGTGTACGAGCTTGCATACATCTTGTGGACGACGGGAGGGCAGCGAGTAATTGAAACGGTTGCTTGGAAGCATTTGTTTCCGGGGCGGGCGTCCTTGGTTTGCTTGCACTCCTGGACGACATGGATCGGCCCTTTTGCATGCTTTAAGCAGGGGTGACATGCATGCTTTCCCAGCTCGCACTGCTTGCTTCCTGGTCCCTTCCTGTTACAGTTCACGACTCGGCATTCCCTGAATATTTTGCTGCGCGGAAACGAGTCTCGCTTTTGCTTGGGGAGCTAAGTGAAA